>CM046448.1:103271695-103379195 GCA_025506515.1 Flaveria trinervia | reverse complement strand
TGAAGCCGACAAAGGAAGAAAAAGATATAAAGTCCAAAGTCGAGGGACCAAACTCGCCAACGAGAGAAAGTTGGGTATGTGGTGATATTTGAAGGGAGAGGGCATCCATTACCCTCTCCCCACACTCACATTTTCAGCAAACAAAAGAGGAGAAGAGAGAAAGGGAGAAAAGAGGAAGAAAAGTTGGTTCGGGTTGGTTCAAGTGAGCAAAATCGTTGAGGAGCAGGTCAAATCGAAGCTCATCTCGTTGTGGTCATTTGTGTGAGTTCTAGGACCCCTCTTTTACATGTTTTTGAATGATTTGGGGCTAGAACACATCTAAAAATCAGGTTTTTGAGTTTGTGTATGTTTGACCCGTTTGTGTATGTGTGGGTATGTGTATGATTCGTTTGGGTCTTGCTTTTGAGCTTGTGCATGCTTGAATGGTGTAGTGGTATGAATTCCTAAGATCGGGATGAACTGCATTCTGCACCAGCTAGGGCTAGGTGACCAAATGGAGGCCATACGGCCGATTGAGGTGCGATTAAGGGTTCATTCACACGACTGATAGTTCATTTGCATGACTGATAGCCCAGTCTCATAAATGCTCATCCCCATTAGATCCATCCCCATTAGGCCCATTCGCATGGGACTCATCCGTATTAGTTTCATTCGCACGATTAGGTGTTTATTCGCATAGGTGTTCATCCGCATTGGTTCAATCGCATGATGCTCAGTCGCCTGGAGGCCATGCGATTGAAGGGTGCCCATACGCCCAAGTAGGGTTGGTGAACCCGAGGAAAGTGTAGTTTATGTACTGAATTTCGGGGGGAAATGCAGATGTAAGTTTTGATGTGAAAGTTCTCGTAAGTTCATGTAAGATGACTGTTGAGGCCTTAGAGAGTATGTTGGGCATGATGAAGATGATGTTGCATGATTATGCATGTTAAGTATGTATAATGTTGCCCTGTATGATGCTGATGTTTATGCATGTTATGTTCCTTATTATGATGTATTTTTATCTTTCCTATGACTTTACGTGTTATGTTAATGAATGAAGTGAAAGTATTATGTAACGTAAAATGAAAGATAAAGAATAGAGGAACATGAAGTAAGAACGCATGCATTAATGAATGATGAAAGTAAAAAAAAAGTCTTGCAAGCATAGTATGTTGGGACACACCATTAAAAGGTGTTAGCCCAACGGTGTGCGGGTTCGCTACCCCGGGAGATGCACATCGGGGTCTTTATTTGTGATTGACTATTTGTATAGCCCCATTGTTGTATACGCTAGGTACTACGACCAGAGGTGCGATGCACCGTTATAACTGGTTTATGATAGGCCTAGGTCCAGTACCAGGAATAGCTGGGTATTGCATATAGCAGTGGTACACCTAAACTCTACCCTAGGTACTGTGACCAGAGGTGCGATGCACCATTATAGCTGGTCTATGATAGACCTAGGTCCAGTACCAGGAATAGTTGGGTAAAGTTTATGGTTAAAGGAAAGGAAAGAGGTATTGATGAAAGAATGCGAAGTTATGAACGTACGAATGAAAGAATGAAAGCATGAAAGATTAATAAAGATAATAATGATATTATCTATGTGTACGTATGATGTATGATCGCATGAAAGTAAAGAACGGTTTTAACGAAATAAAAGTATGTTTTATTATAAAAATAGAACTCATTCAGCAACGCTGACTTTGATGTATTTCCAGTTGGTAGGTAATGATTGTTGAGGATGGAACGAGATGGCTACTTAGCTCTTTTAGGATGGCATCCATTTATTTAATGCTTTTGTGATATAATGCAACAATGTACTTTGTAATTGATTAACGATGTATTATTTTGCAAAAGTTTTTATAATGAAATGAGATGTTATTTTTGAATGTTTTCGCTACAATATTTATGTAAGAGAAACGAAAATGTATGTTTTATGTGCAATGATTTACCAGCTGTAAACATTCCGAGAACGGGGCCTTACAACCATTTACAATAGAATACAAATCGCAACCGCTTGGGTTTGTTCACATCAAATGGAATCTATCTAACAGAGCAATGGAATCTATCTAACAGAGGAGTATCGTGACATTTGATCCCTTTAAACTTCTCATTCATCTAATTGCTTGAAAAACACAATGCAAACATGGAATTAAAAACCCCTGTTCATCATGAAAGAACCGACGCTAAATCGAAAATCATAGCAATTCGCACATAATCGGGTAAGTTAATCACATCTACACATTTGTTATGACATGGGGAAAAAAGCCCTATGATTAATTTGAGTAAAAACATCGATTTGATTCTCAATTTAGGTTCGAATCAGATTAGGGTTTATCTGATTTGGGGCTAATATGTATTAAAAGCTTTTACGAATTAGGGGTCGAGACCTAACACGGCCACGGCCCTTGGTTCGTTGGTAACTTATCTGCCCCCTTGAACACGAGGTCCCCGGTTTGAATCTAAGGAACCTCATATTTTTATTTTTGAGGCTTTTGGCCTTCAAAATAAATTCTAAATTTTTTAAAAATTTAAAATGCATTTTATAAAAGCTGTCATTTTAAAATACTTTTAATTATTTTCCGTAAACTATTTTCTAAGGAAAAATACTTTTATACTTTTATAAAATATTCTAAAATAATGATATAAATAGTTAATTATTATAAAAATAGACTTTAAATAATGATGTAAATCACTAAAATTATTATTAGTTCAAATGTTATTGTTTAAAATCTTAATTTATACAAATAAATATAAAAAGGATATTTACACTTTATATTTAAGTGTTCTTAATTATTATAAATTCATTTTTTTATGACAAACTAATTAATTGGTATTATTTTTTTCTTTGAAATGTAAAATAAAGTGTTTTCATTACTAAGTACTATTTGTCAAAACCTCAAATTCCACTTGAAACCCTAGTTCTTGTTAAATCGTTAACCTTATTATTAAACTTAAAATCTTGTAAATATATATATTTAGGTACCTTATGAAGGATTACGTTGGAGCGTCGTTTATTATTTCTATTAATTATCAATTATATACTTATTGATCATGTGAGTTTTT
Organism: Flaveria trinervia; assembly: GCA_025506515.1. Lineage (NCBI taxonomy): Eukaryota > Viridiplantae > Streptophyta > Magnoliopsida > Asterales > Asteraceae > Flaveria > Flaveria trinervia. The sequence goes on along the minus strand of CM046448.1, from coordinate 103,376,147 downwards.
TCATACCCCTTTTTGGTTTATTTTTACCTTTTGGGTAAAACATGTTACCTTATGATTACTGCACTCATAAACTCGTTTGAATCTTGTAAACACTTGAGCAATTCATATTGTTTGTTGTGGTTAGTTGAACTTTAGTAATTACCATGTGATGACTATTATATGTACAATCATTAACTATTGCTAGCCTGGCAACGTCATAGATCTATGGGCCTGACAAGTCTACTTGGTTAATCCAAGTACACTTAGCTAATCGTTTAATCTTGTAATCTTGTAATCTGTCAAGGTTTGATTGTTACATTGTCATACATCCCTAGTTACTTTGCTCACTAACCTATGACATGAATTGTCATCTTTTATATATATGTATGTATGAAAACTATGGAAAACTCACCAACATTATGTTCACCCCTTTTATTTTAATATTTTCAGGAAATGGTAACGATTAGCTTGTTTTGGAAGATTGTTGCAATCTACTGTTGGACCTAGGTTAATAACAAAAGACATTTATTATTCTTATGACATTTTTTTCTATCTTTTGTTAACTTTGGAAGACTTATGTTATTTCTACATTTATGTTATGAATCATGATATTTAATAATAATGACATTTTTAATAGTCGTTGTGTGGCATGAACAATCTTAACCCTCCTCACATCTTGACGTTTCTGCCGTTAAGGTTGGGGTGTGACAGGTTATCTCACCATCATAATCAATTTGAGTCTTGAGTATTGCATGCCACTTATCAATGAATGACATCGATTCTTGATCTATGTTTGGAAGTTTACGTGCTTTAAGAATCTTACGAATCTTTTGGGATTTACCTATGAACTGAGCTGAAATCCGAATGTTATCTCTTGTTTTCTCTATTGCATCATGGTGACACTTTAATTTTATGACTCGTGGTAAGTTGGTAAAGCAAGCAAATAAAATTATAGTAGAGATCCATTCAAAATGTTCTTTATCATTCAAGAATGTTTCTTGTATGTTGATTTGCATTAAGATAGCTTTGCTAATTCTGTACATGGAACTTGCAAGAATGAACTTATAAGGTGAATGATCTATGCTTGACTTTTTGTTACTCTTAAATTGTTTCATAATTTCTTCTGCTTCATCATCCAGCCATTTAAGGATATCCTCAGATATTTTTTCTTTGTGATCCTCCTTTTGAAGATCGATCTGTAGCTGCTTGCGATGTACCTCAACTTCTTTCCACACACGTCTTGCTACTTTTCTTGCATTTACTGACCCACTATCTGCAATGAGATGTTTTTCAATATGTCTTATAATATGGAGGCCTTCCTTCATGTCTGCAAGAAACCCCTTGAGATGAACATTTGTAATGTTAGGAAGTGCAATGGCAATTGTTGTCAATGTTACTACCACAAGGCTCCAACGGTTATGGGTTTCTTCCAGATATAAAGGTTGGACCTTGTCATTGTGGAACTCTACTACTCCATTGAAATCTTTAGATTTCTTTAAAAGCATTATAAGATTATGTGGCTCTTTATGTGCATTAACGAGTTTTGTTATAGACCGGAGCGTATTTCTTAATATTATCTTTGAAAGTTTCACCTTCTCTTCAATCTATATGGCATATCTAGCATATTCTTCTATTTCTTCTAATTTTGAGTTCACTTTGCTATTAGACATGTTTGTAATCTTTTTAAGCCTTTTCAGAAAGGATTTGAAAACATACCAAAAACAAAAGAGTAAGATCAGAATACTTGAACAAGACATGTTAGTTTACACCTAACCAAAACTCCAATATGAAATGCTATGAAAAAGTTTAAAAATGTGTCTTTTACGTAATGGAAAACTAGCTTGAGATGACGCCCTGGAATATGGGAATGAATATGGTTACGTTTCCACTACTGAAGCCTTTGGATCCAGTGTTTCTCAACTTGAGACATATTTAAATAGTTCTTGCTTAGTTTCTTAGAGAGATTGTAATGAGAAATAGATGAATAACAGGGTTCAGAAGTTACCTTGCGTGAGGAGGTTGAGCTTCCAGCCATCAATGCATTATTGATGGGAGTGAAATCTTTCACTTGGAAGCTCCGGTCAATCAACTCTTCTCTTGATGCTACAACTGTCGTATTTATTTGGCTGGATGAAGTAGAAGGACTTTGATTAGTTGAGGGTTATTGAAAGTTTGTTGAGCTTAGGGGAGATGGGTTTGACTTTGGTGCTTTGCATTCTTTGGCAAAGGGTCCCAGCTGGTTGCAGTTAATGCATTTTAATTTGCTTTTGTCAAACCCAAATCATGATCTTCTCTGCCTCTGGAACTTTCTTCTAGTTCTCCGCTGAAACTGCATGCCCCTGAAGGAGATCATGGCTATCTGGTAGTTGATGTCCATTTCCTCAAGATTATCTAGATGAATGCATTCAATATCTTCTTCAGATAGTTAAAAGAAATAGGCTTATTCACTAAAAAGGTTAAATTTAAGGAATATGTTTGTGAAAAGGATGGTGAGGCCTGCTGATTCCATCTGCTAAATGATAGCGATGGTAGAGATTTAGCTATTAGAGATACAGGATAGGTGATCATTGGTACTTGATGAGTCATCATAAGAGTTTGATAGGCTTAGGAGTGGGAGTGGAAGTGAACAGGTTTATGAATAGGTGCCATAAAAGCTGATGACTTTGAGGGGTTTAAAAAGTTGTCAAGTGATTCTTCATCTGCATCCATCTCCATCTGATAAACACTCATGATGTCATATAACTCCTCATTAGTCATTGCTTTCATATTCTTAGTTCTTCTAGTACACATAATGTAAATGGTCCATGTTTTCAGTAGAGATCTCAAGAACTTTCTAAGAACATCACTATTCTCCATCTTCACTCCTATTTATTGAGAGAGTATAGCAGTTCAACATATCTGATATATGTAGCAGTCATGATTTCTCCCTTTGTTAAACCAAATTTCTCGAACTTCTGCTTCAAGATGTCTTTTTTGTTTTCTTTCATATCCTGTATTCCTTCAAATATAGCCTTTAATGCTTCCCATAACTATTTGGTATACTCATTATGATCAGCCATAGAGACTTTGAATCCATATCCATCTTCTTTAGATCTTCATCTAAGTACTTTATTGGATCTTTGGGAATCATGAATGGTCCATTCAGAATAGAGAGCTAGCATCTCATGTCTTGATTTTTTACAAAATCATCCATTTGGAATATCCTGGTATCATAGTCAAGTGGTGTAAACATAGGAGGTTTGGTCTGAGTTCCATTCTCTAAGTCGTGTTTACTTGAGATGGCTACAATAGTCATCTTGAAAGGGTAGAGGGTAATAAAGAAGTGTGATATTAATAGTGTGATCAAATAAAAAACAGGTGATTTTTTGAAAGGGGACTTTATGAAAATTAAGAGCCAAAGCTCTGATACCACTTGTTGGATCAGGTTATAGATTAACAAGACTTTTCAATCTGATTAGAAGTTAACACATGTGGAATCTAATTTAACAACTTACTAACAAACACAAATACTTTGAGTAAAGATAAATACACAAGTTGTTCTTTCAAAGTATTCAGTTGATTGATCTATTGAGTACAAATAATACAATCGACATATAAACCAAGTGGCTTGACAAAGCTTACCTCTACTATACAAGTATGAGGGTTTTATACTATGAAATCTAAACAATAATAATAAACTACTATATGTTAAGAATGTATAGCAAAGACAGACAATCGACACATCAGAGTTGGTAGTTTCAGTACTATGCTGTCCCCAAAAGATAGAACATGGCAGCCGTTACCACAGACAGTCTTGTCTTGTGTAACAATTGATCAGCAACTCATGGAGTGAAGTGTTGATAGCAGTAGTCAATCAGCTGCTTATCTGTAAAGTGCTGATCGGTAGTGGTTCAGCATGTGCTAATCGGCAGTTGATTCAACACACGCTGATCGGTAGTTGATTCAGCAGTTAGCATCATTCGATAGTTGAAGGCCAATGCTGAATCCTGAGTTTTTAGTAGTTTCATTATTTTCATATATCAACAGAATGTTTTTGTAAAAAAGAAAGATTAATCTAACAATTTTTGTGATCTTCATATTTATTAAGAAAGAGAGACGAGAAAATAATTTTCTTAACGTAGTACTAGAATAATGATATATGTTCTAAAATATTTTTTGTTATATACTACATATGTTGTAATAGAAAATATTTACGAGGGGGTGGAATATTTACCACACTAATCGCTCGGGTCCCTGATCCAATCCTTCCCCTAGTTTATGAGGGGGGTGGAATATTTACCGCACTAATCGTCGTTCTTCTGCTAAGCAGACATTCACATTCACAAAAGGAAACTACTCGCATTTCACACTCCAAGGAAAGCGTTAAAACAAGGGTACCGCATGTACAATATGATTCGCAAAGAAAATACCGACTTTCTCTCTCTAGAAACTTAGATAGAATGAGAGCGTGCACGCTCAAAAGGTGTGCAAATAAGGGAGGCTAGCGCCCCCTTTTATAGGTTGATTTAGGTTTCTATGTACCTGCCGAGGCTTTAAGATGTGCCCCCCATCAATATAAGGTAATAATTCATTGACACTTGTAAAAAACAAGTACTTCCAGAATAGCCTTTACAATGGGCCCTGCGGCCGAATTTGAATACGAGCCGTATCGTCTTATGAGGGCCTCATCATGATTTTGGATGAGGGCCACATCACCTGACTTGGCAACCAATTTTTCTTAAATCTTGTTTTCACGATTGTCGTTCGTTATAACTTGGGTTTTAGTGCGTTTAAGCCTACATTACTCTTTTTCAATCCACTATCATTCTCTAGTGTTTTCACATTTGAAAATATCTCAATTGATCAAACTTTATATTCCTCTTGAAACGGTTCGTATCGCGTTGATCCAATTAGTTCTCGTTCCGCTTGAACGCTTGCTCATTTTAGGGTTTTACACCAGTGAGGGCTTAACACAACTATTTACTTTATTAATAAAAATATTACGTTTTATAAAAAATACAATAAAAACAAATTAATTCATTGCAATAAAATGATTGATAATTATACTATTTACTAATATTTAGACACTAAAATAACTTTTACAATCATTTTTAAACATAAATACATAAAATTATTGAATTAAAAAAACACTAATACAATAAATAATTAAAACTAAAAAGATAGATATTAAAGATGTGTTTGTTTTAGAATGTTTTAGTAAAAAGAAAGATTAAATTAACTGTTTTTGTGATTTTTGTATTCATTAAGGAAAAAAGACGAGAAAATAATTTGTAATCGATGTAGTAATAAAATAATGACATGTGTTGCTAAAATATGTCTATTATATTCTATATATGTTATAATATCCTAGAACATATGATCAAAACTTTAATTTTTATTTTCTTTTTATTTGTGCAATGTTTCTTCCCAGTTTTAATACCTTTCAAGGGTCACATCCATTAGACTTAATAATTTGTGGGCGTAGAGAAAAGTATAATAAACTCTCTATTTTGCTAAGATTGACCAAGTAAACTTATTAATTGCAAATTTTAGAATCTCTACAATTGCAGTGACAAATATTTAATTTCTTTCATTTATTTTGTTTATATATAATTTACTTTTTATTAATATCTTTTATTTTTTTATTTGTTTTATATTTTTTTGTGTGATTGTTTTTTGTCATTATATAATTTTAATTTTTATGATTGGTTTTACACGTATAATTTTTATGATTAGTTTTACACGTATGTGTTCGATGCTTTTATATTATACACGTATATATAGATTGTGATAACGTTTCCATGTAGATTCATTTTGAAATAGTCTCACCGTGGAGTGCAAGTAATATAAACTAGTTTATATAATAAGCACACTATTAATATTATGCTAGGATTATTGTAGACATATCTAACAGATTTAAGAACATAACAATGCTAATGTAGATTCATTAAGGAGTTTTGTTATAGACTGGAGCGTATTTCTTAATATTCTCTTCGAAAGTTTCACCTCCTCTTCAATCTGTACGACATATCTAGCATATTCTTCTATTTCTTCTAAATCTGAGTTCACATTGCTATTAGACATGTTTGCAATCTTTTTATTCCTTTTCATAAAGGATTTGAAAACGTACCAAAAGCAAGAGAGTAAGATCAGAAAAGATACTGGAATAAGACATATTAATTTACACATAACCAAAACTGCAATATGAAGTGCGATGAAAAAGTTTAAAAATGTGTTTTTTACGCAATGAAAAACTATCCAGTGTTTCTCAACTCGAAACACATTTAAATAGTTCTTGCTTAGTTTCTTGGAGAGACTGTAATAACCATAGTTTCCATTGCTCTAAGGATCGGATGACATTTGTTGCCATTGCGAGTGTGCATATGAAAGATGCTACAACTATATACAAGCCCACCCAAGGCATTATGTCCTCCGGAGATTTGCAACCCATTATGTGTGATAAACGGTGATTGTGCTTATTTTAGTATAAAGCAAGTTCCAACATGTGACATATATGTGTGTGTATATATATTTAAAAAAAACGTCTACAATGATATTTTGAGATGTTCCTAGAAGGAGTGATCAATTAAAATTATTTTTTCCAATTTAATTCCATTGAAGGTTCCTTCCCACTACTTTATTTTCTAATTTAATATGTTTTGTTGAATGTTTCTTTCACTTTCTCTCTCCGATTAGGGAGGGGTGTAAGTTTATGAGATGACATGAAAATACGATCCGAACCTAACACAAAATTTATAGGTTTGGGTTTAGTATATGTAAATTCGGGTTAGTTTCAAATTGAAGCTGCCAACCTGTTTAGCTAGGCGGTTGTTTTCGGGTCAACCCAATGGGTTGGCGGATTAACCCGTTTAACCCATTTATTATTTATTTTATTTTTTAAATTTTCAGGTGATTTATTTTAAAACTAAACTAAAATTGAAATAAAATTTTATATCTAAAACATAATTATTTTTAAAATAATAATTTTAAAGTATTAATATATGAGAAAATACAAAAAATTAAAAATAAAGTCACACGGGCTGGGGTTTGAACATATAAATTTTTGTGTTATGTTTGGGTTCACATGTATGACTTCAGGTCGTGTTTGAATTCGTGTTGGGTTGGACCCGTCAACCCGTAAACATGATCTGTTTAGCACTTTGTTCAAATTATTTTAGGACATTTAATTAATTTATTTATAAATAAGACTGAAAGTAAACAAATATACTAAACAAATAATTAATTAATTTGTGAACAAAACAATTAATTAATTAATTTGTGAGTGAGAGTGACCTGTATAGTAAAAGCGTTATTTAGCCAAGCTTTATCCAAAGAAAACAAACGGTTGTTTCTTAGATGAAGCACAACAAATATACCATTGACTTTCTTATGCTAAACAAGTTTAAACAATGACATTTAATGGATAAAAAACAAAAGCAAAAAATGACATTTTTGTTTAAATTTATAAGAAAATAACAAGAATTGTTAGTGAATACATATATAACTTTATATTCCTCCAACAAAAGAAATTAATAAATGTTAATGGTTGATTCGATTTTCAAAGCTAGAATAAAGTTCCAAACTCTAAGTCAAACCATTAAAGTAAACCGTGAAACGATCATAAATATTCAAAATGGCTTGGTTGCCATTTCCCTTTTGCAACTACCGGTTATCCCTCGGTCGGTAAATAAGTTTGAGACCATTTTCTGCAACGGAATTATAACCAAATTTGGGTTCATCATGTCTTATATAACAAATACCTAAGGAGTTTTTAGAATTTGAGTTCATCAAATTGGGTATACATTCTTTTTAACAAAATGAAAAAAGCTTAATCGATCGAGTAACCTGGCTTTATATGTTGTCATTATCTTGAGGACCATAGCAGATCATATATCTTGGCTTCATATTACAATTCTCCTTCGAGCAATGATACATCTTGTATCTTTTTTCCCTTGTATATTACCTAAGGGGGATAAATTGATAGCAAAAACACAAAAACAGCTAGTGTAATGATAAAAAGTGACGAATCTAAAGATTGATAAAGTTTTAAAACGGGTTTGGGTAATTGGTTTGGAAACCCAAACCCGTTTTTTTCTTGAACACCTCTAGGTCCACCATGAATGAAATTAGATATAAAATTATTTATGAGATTATAGGTAAGAAATAATCCCAAGTAGGATTATTGTAAACATATATTATATATACATCATGAGAACATTAATGCATCCGCACTTAGTTATTACATAATAGTTACTAAGAATGGCTCATTAGAAGTTGAAGAACTTGTTGGAAATGCATCATCACTACGTATTCGACTCTTGAGTAATGCACACCACTTATCAATATATGCCATCGAGTCTAGATCTATTTCAAGAAGTTCACGTGCTTTAAGAATCTTAAGGATCTTTTTCGACTTACCAAGAAGTTGAGCTGCATTTCGGATGTTGTCACCCCTTTTCTCTATCGCATTGTGATGACATTTCATTTTTATGACACGCGGTAAGTTGGTAAAGCAAGCGGATAATATATCTGCAATTGTAGTTGATATCCATTCAAAAAGTTCTTCATCATTCGGCCAGTTTTCTTGCTCTTTATAGCGCAACAATATCGTTTGACTAATTCTATACATGGAACTTGCAAGTATGAACTTGTAAGGTAACTCGTCGATAATTAGGGTTTTGTTACCCTTCAATTGTATCACTATTTTTGTTGCTTCATCAACCAACCAGGTAAGAATCTCCTTTGATGTTTCGCCTTTACGAGCTTTCTTTTGAAGATCAATTTGTAACCAAATCTGGTATACTGCAACTTCTTCCCACATACGTCTTGCTGCTTTTCTTACCTTTACCGAGTTACCATCTACAATAAGACATTCTTCGATATGTCTTACAATTTTAAGGCCTTCCCGCATGCTCACTAGTAATCTATTCAAATGACCCTTTGCATTTGAGTTCCTTGGAGGAAAATCCTTTCTCGTCATGACTTAAAACTAATCGTTGTGACTCTTCGTATAGATGTTCTAACTTTTTTCTAGTTGTTGAAACTGTCAAGGCGACTGAAAATGGCCATAAAATGGGAAATAACAAAAAAGGAATTACTTTAGTAGAGAATAAACTCACTTGAGTAGAAGTTTGGATCAATATATTTACAACAATGGTGATTATGAGGACACCCAAAGCCACACTATTCATCAGAAGCTCTTTATCATCCATAAGCCCTAAAGAAGAGACAAGATTGGCTAACATGGTGATCAAGAAAAACATCCCAACCGTCTTTGTTAAGTAAACTTCATTATTATTATTTATTCTTAAGCAGGTTGTGTTGGTCATATTTTATTTATGGTTGAAAGTTTTATTCATCTATATCAGCATCTTATAAGATTTAAATTTTCTTTTTTTTTAATATATCTTACCATCATCTCTAATTGTTGAGCTAATTCACCCAAAGTAAACATGCTTCATGCTTGAAAATTTTCGTATTAAGAAGAAAAACAACAAATGTCATAAGTGCAAGCACTAATTATTTTCTTTGCACTTACAAAAATCTGTACCGTTTGTGTTATTTCGGCATTTAGTGACATTACATATATAGAAATTTATGGAATTTTGAATCTAGAATAACCTCTTAACCAATGATATGACTCACACTATTATTGGTATTGATTGTGTATTAGTTGTCTATAGTTTATATTTAGAATAATTGATTTAATTAATTTTTCTCTAGTTTATATCCCTATAATTACTCTTATCCTTGTATTACTTATAAGGATGATTTACCATTGTAATAAACATAAAAATATTGTAAATATCAAACACTTTCATATAATATTTATAGCCAGCGTGACTTAAAATCGGCGATGTCAATAAATCACAATATAACAAAGCAAATGGCATTAAAGTATAGGAATTAGAATCCGAAAAAGGCAACCTCTTATGTTTGGACAATTGACACTAATGACAAAGAGATAATGATTTAATCTTATTACATGATATAAGATGTCTACTACGAAGAAAATCCATAATTGGTAGACTTGGATGTCCAAGTCTATTATGCCAAAAAGGAGAGGTTGGTGTGGAAGAGATAGAGATGTTGCAAGCGGTTGCGGAAGCACTGGGAGTGAGAGGGTATATATCACTCGAATTGTTGTGGCAACTCAGGATCGTACAATCCATGAAATCCTTCACAGAAAAACCAAAGGGGTCAAATTCAATAGATGTATTGTTATTGATATTGAACTGACGCACACTGATTAAGTTTTTAACAATGTTAGGATTGAAAAGAATTGATTTGAGGTGTAAAGGTTCGGAAGAGATGTTTAGGAACTGGAACTTTTTTACCATTACCAACGATTATTGACTCTATAGGCGAATAATTTGAGAAGTTGTGTAGTGTGCCTGAATCACAAGTTACGTGAGAGGATGCACCAGTATCAAAGTTCCACTGCCCGCCTTCCGAGTCAATGGACAAAGCATGGACTGCATTAGCAAGTTGGGTTGGTTGAAGTGGGTCCACAGTCGTATAATAGGCCTGAGCAGGCCTGCTGGAATGCTGGTTGGAGTTCCTGTTGGGCCGAGGTGGTGGTGGAGCCTAGTCGTGAGTTGGGTAAGGGTAGGGTGGTAGTGTTCAGAATGGCGGGGCCTAAGGTGGATAGTAAGATTGGTGGGCCTGTTGATGTTGGGTGTGAGGAGATGGGCCATGGTTATTGGGGTTGTTATTGTGTTGGTTTCTGGATGGGCCACGATTATTGTTTCTGGAGTTTGTGGGCCTGCGGTGTTGAGTTGGGTTGTTCGACCGGTTTGAGGGAGTTTGTTGTGAGGTCAAAGCAGCTGCAACAATAGGAGTTGGGGCAGTGGTGTTACTTTAGAACAATAATAAAAATAAACATGTCGCAACAGTAAAAAACTTTGATAAAAAACAAACATTTACTGATTTGGATATTATAAAAAATAAGTTTTTTAGAAGTTGTAGAAAATAAAAAGAAAAAACTATAAAAGTTTGAAACATTAATCAACTCTGACAACTTGTACGTTTGTGATTTAATGTCTTGTATATTATGACGCACAACTTTATTTTGATTAAAATTTATACCAAACGTATATATAATTAGGCATGTCACAAGAAGTATATTTAAATTTTATAGAGCATTGAATGTGAGAAGCTAAACAAAGAAAAACAAAAAAATGCTAAATGGATTGAAAAAACAAAAATATACTATAAGGCATAAAGTATGCCCACAGCTAAATTTGATGGGGTTAAAAAATACGTTTCAAAATAAAACTATAATTTGATAAAGGTTTTTAAGTTTTCCTATGAAATAATTTATTGTACTTTATTCATTCTTTTTTTAGCAATATGGTAAGATAGAATACATGAATTGATAAGCGACACAGTTTTTCTTAGCACCAAATTAAAATTATACACGGTCAACCTATTTGTTTTGTTGTAGAGAAGGTTTAATTATTTTGTGCCACGTAATTAATACCCAATTAACAAGTTTGGCATTAAGATGATACTTCGTCAATTCTATTATTATTACTTTTTTAACGGCTAAATTTCACCTACTAATCTTACTTTTAAATTACTTATTTTATTTAATGTAAGACTTGAAATTTTAATCTCTTATAAAAATGCATCTTTTTCAAACACAAGAGTACCACAGATCAAAAGACACTATAATATAACGAAGTTAATACAAGTTTTGTTATATATTATATTACACCTTGAAAAAATTGCATAAGATGCTGAAAATGTTGTATTGTCCTAAAACAATTTTTTTACTGAATGCTACATCAGATGAATTTGTATTAGATATAAATTATCATTTTGTTAGATAATACCTTTTATTAGTAAATTCCATCTAATTAGAAAATATATTCTTTTGTTAAAAGATTGTTTTTAAAAAATTACATTAAGCTTATTTTGTTATCAACGAGCTCCATTGGTTCAAACTCCATTATTTCAAAAGAATTTTTTTTAGTTTCAATACTAAGTTTTCTTTGAAAATCTAATACCAAGAATAAAATGCACAAGTACATCCAGAATGCATGATTCTGAGTAACAAAATTAAAAATCATTTCTACGTTACAAGTGTCCACACAAAAACACAAACATGATATTTTCTTTTATCACATGTCACATCCGGTTTGAACACAATCCATTTTATTAAATTTTGATGAAAAGTCTAACATGATTAGTTCCTGGGAAAATTATCAAACATTTTTATAAATTTAGCCGATGACTATTTTATTTACTAAATAATTCCACTATTTTATTTACTAAATACTTCCACTATTTTATTTACTAAATACTTCCACCAATTAAATGACTTAATGTGGTTCAATATTGTTGACTCAACGATATATATCTGTTTTGATCAAAGATTAACAGTATAACTTTGAGATTAAATTTGTACGTGAGCTAGTGTGTTGGATGTTTGGATGATTTGTGTAACCAATATGATAATACAAATAAAGAATTGACACATGATTACAAGGAAATCCTTGATCCATGAAGATCTGAAGTGACTAATTATCACATTATCTCTTATTCTTCTTATTGATTTCAATGAAAGATACAATTCGAGAGCTATAGTTGATCGATACCAAGTGTTACACAGAGTTATGAGAATGAATTATGTGTATTCTATTCGATCATTGTGCCTGTCTATATATATATATATAATAAAAACTAACTAAATATCCGAGAATCCTGATGATTACTCGGACTTCATATTTGACGGTTGAAGATATGCTCCCACAAGTCTTCAATATCTAGACTGATTCTTTGGGATTGACCGGGTAATATTGAGTCACCCGCGAGAACAAGTCAAACCAAAAGCAACAATAGTCTCCTAGTAATAATAGAATTCAAGATACCAAATTTACTCAGGATCTGAGATATCGGATCATAAAATTTACTTGTAACAATTGTCCCTAAAATTTGACAACTATGATCTTGAATTACATTCATGAAATTTTAACACCACAATTAAGACATGATTAGACACGACTCTATGAGCCTGATAATTTAGGCACCCATACATCATTGTTTCAGGCGATTATTCTTATTCTTATTTTAAACATACTCTTCTCATAATTACTCTCTCACATTCTTCATCTGATTTCACATAACCTCAAAGGTAACTTTCGAACTTTTTATTTAGTTTCTACTTTTTTGATTTTACGATTTTACAACCATGTGAAAGAAGATAATTGTTCCTGTTCTTCCATTCTTGATAATATCATCAAAGTCTTCAAGGGCTTCTTAAACATCCTGATCAAGAGTGTTGTACATTCCTCGATCAAGATATCAAACTTCTGATGACAAGCCAGACCTTCCCTAAAAACATCATTTTCAGGGCATGCAACCCTAGGGTTAGGTCTGACTTCGTATTAAAATCCTGAGTTTATTTTCTAGCTTTCCTCTTTTTCTAGGCCTTTGCTAGAGTTCATCAAGCTTCATGGGTTAAGCTACTCTCAAATCCCGGCCAGTATTCCGAACTTGATTTTAAAGATCAGAATATCCGACAAGTAGGTATCTTAAATTATATTCCGAGTTATCACTTAAAATTTGTTTATTATTTATGTGATTGTTACCCATTTATGTGATTGTTACCCATTTATGTTGGGCCGTTACCTTACGAAGGCCCGTAAAGGTACTCTCCTTTGTGCAGAGTACACAAGCACCACCGGAGATCGGAGATCGGCGATCGGAGACGACGACTGAGAGAGTGTTTGAAGGTTTGAAAGCTTCGTTTCGTTTCAATGGCGACATCGAAGCTGGTGAGAACTATATTAGATCCAAAGAAGAATTGGTTCGCAGCTCTTCACAAGAAAACTATCTCAGATCGCCTTACCAAATACGGTTAGCCAGTATCTTATAGTGCGATTATCTGTGATTATTTGTGTCTAGTTATCTCTGTTTGTATGATTTTGTGATTTATTTGGAGTTTCAGTATGAATTTGTAGGATTACGCGTTAGAGGATCTTCGGATCTGTTGTTTTTGAACAACGTTTTGTTTGTTTATGAGTGATGATTGTGTTTGTGTGGATTGAAATGTGAATGTTAGGGTTGCGATATGACGATCTGTATGATCCGATGGAGTGTTTGGACATCAAGGAAGCGTTGAATAGGCTGCCTCGTGAGATTGTTGATGCTCGAAACCAACGCCTTTTGCGTGCGATGGATCTCTCTATGAAACATGAATACCTCTCTAAAGATTTGCAGGTATGTTTTTGATTATGTATATAGTTGATTGCAGTATTGTAATTTGTTTTTAGTTGCTTTGATTTGATGACAGTTTAGCTAATTCAATTTTAACATTTTGAAATCATGCTTGATAAACATTTAAGCTGTTCTAACACTTTTTGGCGTTGGAAAGTGAAATTCATTGTGAAATCAGGGATGAAGTTTTGGTTTGTTCTTGTTACAGGCGCAACAGACACCGTTTAGGAGTTATCTTTCAGACATGCTAGCGCTGGTAAGTTGTTGAGGAATTTCTTTTTTTAGTTTGGAGGCCATGAAAATTTTCAATTACGCTTTCAACATTGCTCTAAAAGTAGTGTATTGAGGCGTTACCCGTGCTTGGACTCATAAACAATGTGCTGCTGGTTAAACAGTTAGGGAGAGATTTTGCATTATGCTATGTGATGCATGATTATTTAGTTTTTACCATGTATCAATCTTTGTTAGTTTGTATTAACTTCATAGTGTGAAGCTCTGTCTTAAAAAGAAACTAAAGAACAAGAAATAGATCATATTAAATGCTTTTAGATTTGAAGATAAGTTAATGAATGCTTATACAGGAGTTTACTGGTCTGATTTAGCTTTTTGTTGGAGTTTCGTGCATTGGCTCATTTTGCATTTAAGTTGCCTATGGTCTTAGGTGTTGGTGTTAGAAACTTTCTAGGTTTTGCCTTTAGTCCTAGCCACATCGTATCCCGGCTTATACTTCACTCAGGTTTGTCTTTAGTCTTAGGAGTAGATGTTAGGCTGTTAGCTAGTATCTAGGATTATTATCTATATTTGCCTTTAGTCATTAGGTTTGTTTTAATTAGTCTTAGAGACTTTTATGCCTTCTTGTTCTTTCATCTTCTGCTACTAATAAGTATTGTATGATACTTGCTTTATGGCATGTACTTCTTTTTTATTTTCTAGAAAATATTATTTTTTGTCTTGAGATGGGGGTATCTTTAGGAGCAGCCTCTTTACTCCTTGGATTAGATATAAGGTTTGTTCTCATCTAACCCTCCTCAGACCCTACCAATAATTGGGATTTTTGCTAGGTGTGTTTGCCTGTTTCTTCTGAAATCTAGCACCTCCAATAATGACGCGGCTTAGGAAGTAAGGTGCTTTATCCATTGTAGTCAAAGTCACAAGTCGCAAAGGGCTTGACTTGAGAAACAATCAAGTGATACACAATCACTACTCACTCACACAGGAACAAAGTAATCTAGGAGGACTCAATATATTCTTCGATTGATTAAAAACAGAATACAATAAAAGGAATTTACATAATGAAAAGCTTTAAACATGCAGGTACCGAACTACTAAAAACTAGGAATAAAACCTACCTGTTACACATGAAATGGTATCCACTAATTGACTAAGTAACCTACCTATTACACATGAAATGGTATCCACTAATTGACTAAGTAAGCCCATTACTTCCATGTAATTGGAAAATAACAAAACAAAATAAACTGTTGGAAATTGGCCTTTCAATCACACACATAAACACCGATGATTTGGGGAGGACAACCCACGACTCTTTCTATTACTCAAATCAAAATGATCAGATACAAGAATTAGAAACCAATCTACTCCTATTTAACCTAATTTTGACCGACTCATAATCTTGGCAAACAAGGAAAATCGACTACATAAATAGACTCAAAATCATTGAACAAAAATAAAAACAACTTTTAATAAATTGACAAAACAGACCCTCGAACTTTCATAATTAATCACTCAAGATTAAAGTTATCAATCACCCCCTTAATCTTGAGTTGTGCTTTTTCTTCTTAGTTTTGTTCCTCCTCTTCAATTGTTTGTAACATACTTGCTTAACTGTTTCACGATCATTAGCATTTGAATCATCCACGTCTTGCTTTGGAGTTTTACTTGTCTCCATTTTCTTTTCTTGAACTCTCTCTTCTTGGAGTAAACTTCCAAGCAAATCTGCTTGTCTTTTCACACTCTCATCCGGTCTACTAAACAATGTTGCAGGAAAAGTTCCAAATTGGATTGCAGCTGTTGACTTTATTTCAAATTCTTTATTTCTTCTTAGAAAATTCTGTAGTAGTTTCCTGAAGTTTGATTTTGTAAAGTCTATTTTGGCACCTTTGTATCTTCATTAGCAAATCTCCTGTTCTTTCATGTATCTTCAAGAATCCATCTTCAATTGCGATTTTGCAACCAGCCTCATCAAATTGACCCAAACTAAGAATGTTCTTAGATAGATCTGGAATATAATACATATTAGAAACTTCTTTTGATCACCATTCTTGCACTGCACACGAACCGTTCCTTTGCCTTTGACTTCAACACGTGAACCATCACCAATTTCACTTCACCAACAATTTTCTCATCCAATTTGCTGAAGTAGTCTCGTCGTCCCGTCATATGATTGCTTGCTCCATTATCCAAATACCACATTCCTTCTTCTCTTTCATTCTTTTCATATTCACCAAGATGTACTTTTTCTTCATTCAACCTTAGTTGGTTTAATGAGCAAGTTGCCAAGGTAGGTCTATCGTCATCATCTTCTCTTCTTATCAAGTTTGCTTCTTCTCTCCCTTTACTAGGTGCTTTACACTCGCTCGAGTAATGCCCAACCTTATCACAATTGTAGCACCTCAGGTTCTTTCTTTTGTCTTGCCATTCTTCAGGTTTCTTCCTCCTTTGATCCTCACTCTATTCATCTTGATCAACCTCTCGTTCATAGTTCCATCTTCGATTCCCTCTTCCTCTTACGTTGAATCTTCCATGTCCTCTACCACGTCCTCGTAGCTTTCAACTTTCTTTGAGCTTTCTGTTTGAGTGAACAAGAGTTTATCTTGGATGAGCTTTCAGTTATGGTCTTAAGCTTATTTCTTTCCTCATATGCCTTTAATCGCCCGACCACATCTTCGAATGTCATTTTCTCTCGATTCGCAAATTGCTCAATCGAGGAAACAATAGGTAGATACTTATCAAGCATTGAGTTTAAGAATTTTCTTACCATAACCTCTTCTTCA
Organism: Flaveria trinervia; assembly: GCA_025506515.1. NCBI lineage: Eukaryota > Viridiplantae > Streptophyta > Magnoliopsida > Asterales > Asteraceae > Flaveria > Flaveria trinervia. Next base: position 103,358,952 of record CM046448.1, on the reverse strand, counting down.
AGTGTTGTTCCCAAGCTCTTGTATTTTGATTGTACTCCACCTAGTTTTGCAGCAAAATCATCTATTTTTCTGTTTCTCCCATCTTTAATGCTTCCAACTCGCTTCTTAACATTTGAAGTCGAGCTTTCTGGACTCGTTCTGCTCCCAAGTACCTAACTCTTAATGCCTCTCCTATACGTCCTTCGGTTCTGAATACTTTGCCATCTGAAGCATAACATCTTCGGGCAAAGTTTGGAAGATGGCTCCCAGGCCATGAATTTCTTTCTTTCGTCTGTCCCTTTTCCTTTTTCTGGATCAATTGTTTCTTGCAATCCGTTTGCCCCCAATATAATCTTCATCATGACTGACCAAGCTGTGTAGTTGGTCGAAGTCAACTTTGGGGCTTGTAAAGAAAGGCTATTTGTCGGTTCCTTGGCGGTCAGTGCCTGAACTACTTGCCCTGCGTTTCCTGCATTACCACCATCTGCCATGTCTTGCTTTCGGTTTTCTTCTTCTTCTCTGATCGAATGCCTTCTTGCAGTCAAACTCTCTGCAGCAAGTTCTGATTTCACCAATTGTTCTTGAGCGGCTGCAATTCCTCAATCCCTGGACAGGTCCTTCAACTGATCGATGCTCTGATACCAATTGTTGGAAATTGGCCTTTCAATCACACACATAAACACCGATGATTTGGGGAGGACAACCCACGACTCTTTCTATTACTCAAATCAGAATGATCAAATACAAGAATTAGAAACCAATCTACTCCCATTTAACCTAATTTTGACCGACTCATAATCTTGGCAAACAAGGAAAACATCGACTACATAAATAGACTCAAAATCATTGAACAAAAATAAAAACAAACTTTTAATAAATTGACAAAACAAATCCTCAAACTTTCATAATTAATCACTCAAGATTAAAGTTATCATAAACCATGCAGTGACTAGTTTCATGCACATGGATCAGATCAAGAACCCAATAGAAAAGAGGTTGCTACTTTAACACTCCTGTCCCAAAGGTGACAAAAAAGTTACACCTGAGACATAATAGCTCATTAATAGGAATTATAGAACAATCACGAAAACTAATAACAATTCGCAAAAAACCAGCAACATCCATTGTTCATCACACCTACCAAATAATCAAAGCCTAAAAAACTTGTATCCTTTCTCACTTATGTTTGCGGCATATGAGCTCTTGACTACTATGCTTTTACAACTTGACGTCCTGTTCTCTGTGTGCTAAGGGTGTCAATGTGTTAAGGTACAATCGTAGACATTATGGGTGCACAACCTCTGTGTTGATCATGTCTCCAAGATTTTGACAATTGACACAAGTAGAAGATTGGAGAATATCGATATGAAATTAAGAAACAAGAAAGAGTGCCTGAGAAAACTCGAGTCTTGTGTTTGTGAGAGTGAAGTGAGGTGGCGAAGACAAATTCAGTTTCCTTTATGCTTAGACTTGTACTAGCATACTTAGAAGACAAATTCAGTTTCCTCTATGTTTAAAATTAATATGACGTATTGAGCATGCTTGGTAAGATAGTCAGAAACATGTCTTTTTGGTGGTGGATGGATGAAAATGTTGGTATACATATAATATCCCATTTTAGATTCTGTATAAATAATTATTTTGGCAAATGTGATCATGGGAATTATGTTATTTCATTAACAGACTAGTTTTTTTAGTAATATGATGTAGGACTTCTGTGCATAAAAGTACAATTTAAACTAATCTTCCTGATTTTTAACCTTTCGATTCATTAGAGAAAAACTTTTCCCGTGTTGACCCATTCATTGGTAGACATGTCAAATTACCTAAAACAAACTATTTTTCCAGGTAAAGAGGGAGAGAGCGGAACGTGAAGCATTGGGGGCATTGCCTCTTCAACAACGCACAATACCGTAATTCTAACATTTTGATCTGCTTTGGCGATTACTGATCTTTGGTGAACGGTAAGATGCAAGATCATCGTATTTTTGTTTTCGATATGGTCTGCATCCATGATGAGATGCAGCCAAGCCAGTATTGTGTTCTTGGTTGTTTATCTTTAACTTCAATAAAACACGGATTAAGTACTTTGAAGTTTTATGATAATTCTATTCACCAGGTTTGAGATCCTGTGAATGTAAGAGTTTATGTTTTAAACATGTTTTATGATGGTTCTATCACCCATTTTATTTATCCCTTTTTAAACATGTTTTATCAGGTTCGAATATACAACGATCATCTTTTATCAGGAATTTTACTAACGTTGTGTTCAGCTCTTTATGATCCTTAACACTGTGTATCCCCCTGGATATAATCAATTTGTTTAGTTCTTGAAAAATACACCTCTTTCTAGTAAGTATTTGAAAAGGGTTTGAACTTCTCTAGATTTCGAATTGGGTTTGCGAAATCATTAAAAAAAACTCGCATTTTTGGTTAAAGATCATAGATTTTGATGATATAGAGCAGGCGTTGTCTTTGTATTGACTAGGTGATATAGGTATGCAGTAGTCTTAAATTACACCAAAGTTTGCCTTCATTTGTGACTATTAGACGAATTGAGTAGTTAGGTTTGGTTATGTAAATATTTATCCACATTCCAACTTACCAAAAACTTGGTTAAACGGTTTAATGGGTTAGCTCGGGATAGCTCATATGTACATTAGCTATGTTAGATGGAATTATTCAATCTTCTACATTACCTTGTCTACTATTTTGATCGTATTATAATGCCTCCTGTAGCCGCGCTTCAACCATTCATGAGTTACGGGAGTGCCCCGTTTGTCCCAACGTAATTGGTCATTTATTTATCAGGTTTGGTTCATTCCTAATATTGATTAATCATGGGTGTCATCATTTCGTTTAAAAGTGTAATTGTGGCAAGTTCTTTCGGTTTGAACCATAGGCGTGTTGAAGTCGAAATATTTTACAAAAAAAGTCGCTTTTTGAGATGAGTTTAGGATTGGAATCAGATAATAGGCATTCATTCCTACTGGTAACTTCTATCTAGATAACATCATCAACGTCCATAGCTGAAAACCGCAAATCCAATGAGTACTGAGTAACAATAACTCAATGTGAGTTTGAGACCGGTACTTAACTAAGATTATTGATACTGGGTTAAATGAAAGTTCAATAATGTTATAAAATTTATTAATTTCATCTCATGTTTGATACATACACATTAATAGAATTCGGTTGTTAAACTAACCATTAATCTATGTAATATGCAACACTTGTCTGGTTAGTCAAATGTTATAAAAAAAACTTAAATCACCATAATCTTTGCTGGAGAATTTAACATTTTGTTGAAGGAAAAATTAAGATGTGAGTGTGATGGTTTGTGTTAAATGAACAAAATATCTTATCTTAGTGTGAATTTGCATTTGGACATGGCATGAGTAGAATTACTTCATAAGTAACACTTTCATGCTGCACTTGTAGCATGATAATTTGTAAAATTACTTTCATAATAGTGAGTCTTTGTCAATGAATTTATTTTTTGCGTTATGAAACATTCACTAATATGGACGTATAGGACGAAAATGAATATAGGTGTCTACAACAAATACGAATATAATGCTCAATGTCATTGTTTCATAACATGTTGCTCATGTCTCATATGGGATTAGTTGCTTTCTTATTTTGATTTGATACGACAAACAGAAACCTCACGGCTATTTCATAGTGCGTATCTCTTCAAAAGGACCACGTCCTAGTTGTTCATATATGCGGTTTTGAAGTTTAATCGAAAAACATGTGCACGAACCATCCTTATAAGGTCGAAACGAGACGACTCAAACTTTGTCATCCTTTTGATAAATATTTTTGTTTTTATATATTAACATTGTGAACTTTTTAAAATATAAATATTCAACTTTATTTAAGTTGGAAATTCAAAATAGAGAATATTCCCAATAATCCTAAAGACGGCTTCATTTTTAATTTTTTTTATTTTTTCTTAAAAAGTTACAAGTAGATATTTATAGGAAAGTTCCATACAAGTATTAAAAAAACGACCATGACCCCAGACCCTAGTAGAAATTTAGGTGTATTAAGTTTGAAAAATATTGTTTTGAACTATGGTCGGTTTTACTTAAGAAGACTATCTTGTTAGGAAAAGGTTGAATCGATGTACACGAACCCTAAATGTATACAGATCATGTAACTTGAATATGACGCTTTTGAACCATTTATATAAGGGAGTCAAATGATTTGACGAGTAATAAGCATATTGATAGGTAGCAACTGGTTTATATTCAAGATAAAAAGCTGTTAAACTAGATCCTAAAAATGTGTGTTCGTAAATATGTTAACAAAGGTTGTAAACTGTTTACCGCGTTAATCATATCAAAATGTTCAATCTAATTTGAATGGGTTGACCCGTAGATCTGAATAATTAAACGAGTTAAAAAAATTAAACCAAACTTTACTTGTCTAATTACATAAGTTAAATAGATCAATCTAAACATGAAACGTCTAATTAAGCATGTTTATGTCAAATCTAAAACAATTTTCTTAAATGAGTTAAACACGTCAAATTCAAAACAACATGGTTTGTTTCACGATGGGTCTACAAAGAAAAAACCAAAGGTTGGAATCTTATTAAAACGGTTATGTTTGTCAAACCCAACCCGATTTTCACACATCTTTAAATATAACTATATCTTATAGTTTTACTTTTTGGTTGAATTAACTATTTAATTACATTTTATTGTTTTTGAAAGAAGATGAGGAATCTTTGCAAATAAGCATAATGTAGGTATCCTAAACTGTTTAATAATTCAAAGAGTTGTTGTATAGACAACTTTAACCATTTAGCAGTTGAACAAGTTAGCCCGGTCTTTAAAACCGGTCATCCAACAAAGGGTGTAATGGTTTTTTATGATTCTTTTGTGGTTCTTCAACCCTAACCATGCATTTGCATTGTATTTTGTTAACGGGGTTTGACGAAAATCATCCATTCAGTCAAATACTTTATTTATACACACTGACGATCCAATAGTTTTATGTTTTATTTCAATTTAACCCAAACCATTAACTTTGTTAGTGTAATTCTGTTAAGTTGACGGTCCAATAGTTTCAAATTTTGTTTCAATTTCACCCAAGTCATTAACTCTGTTAGTGTAATTATGTTAAGTTAACTTGAATTGACTATATTACCCTTAATAAATAAATAAAAAATATTCATCATCATCTAACCATTATCGCCATTATCTAACCCTAACCCATCTCTCTCTCTCTTGTTATTCCTTCATCACCACCACTACCCACCACCCATGTAACATCTCGTAACTTTGTTAATTGAAAGTTAATTTTTTAAATCTTATAACCTATTTATGCTATTTTTGAAATTTGGTGGGCTAATTATGCATAATTTCTTATTTAATTTAAAGTTCTAAGTTATTTAAATAATAATAATAATAATAATAATAATAATAATAATAATAATAATATACCAATACTAACAATAATAATGATAATAATAATAACATTAGTAACATAAACAATTGTAATTATAATGATAATAACAATAATAATTATACTAATAATAATTAATAATAGTAATAATATTAGTAATAATAATAAAATTTAAAATAATAATGATACTTATAAATAATTTATAAAGTTAATAATCTTAAGGTAATTAAAATTTAAGATAATAAAGTTTAGGGGGTTGTTTTGTTAACATTGAAACTCCCAAAAGTAATTTCTAGCGTAATATAACAAAAAACATAAACAACAGGGACCATTGGTGTAAATTAATAAAATCCAATCTCCCCTTCTCTCTCTCATGTTTTTCCGGCCGCCGGCCGGCACAACTCTAGCGCGGCGCCGGTTAACTCGATTTCATTGGTTTTTAGCTCGATTTCGCTTCAAATTGGTGCCAAAAGACTCGGAAAAACACTTTGGACTCGAACCCACGACTTAATTGAGCGTTAAGGCTTGGAATGGAGAGGCTCAAACCGAAAGGCGCACCTCAATCGGTTCATAACCGTTCAACGTACTCAAAATGATAATTAATCAAATCAAACGATGGGAAACGTTCGCGCAATCACTACTAAACTAAATGGGTAATTCAATTCGAGCTTAACAAACAATTAATCATCAAATTGTAACCGAAGCTAACGAACCAAAGATGAAGATTGTTCGGGACTAAATCAATTAAATTAAATCCATTTAACAGAGGGGGGAAAGGTTTCACTCAATTCCTTCCAACTCTCTGTGCACACAATTTGTGAAATACATACTCCATCAAACAAAAATCAAGCCTTGTTCATCGAGTGTTCATTGAAGTGAAATCAAGTTTCAAATCCTTAAATCGATCGAAACCAAGTAAGTTTGATACATGGTTGTGATCAATTAAGCAAGGGGAACAAAAGCCCCATAGTTAATTTGATCAACAACCTCGAATTGACGATCAATCTGATCGATTGTGTTCTAGGGTTCTTAAGGATTGAGGGTTTTGTTTAGGGTTGTATATAAGATTTAAAAGGCAAATGTTATTGCGGCTGGGCCTTTGGTTTACTGGTAAGATGTGTGCTGTGCGGACTTGAGGTCCCGGGTTTGAACCCGGGGACCCTCAAGTTCATTCTTTTGGTTTTTTTTCAAGTTTTTAAAGATGTAAAAATTTCTGAAAATTATTAAAAATAATTTTTAAAAAAACTTTGTGTATTTCTAAAATCCCTTTATTAATTTCTTTAGATATATTCTTGAATAATTTTAGAACAAGAGTTATATTTAGATTATTTTCTTATATATATATATTATAATATATATATTATATATATATATATATATATCTATATATATATATATAATTATATATATATATATATATATATATATATATAAAGTAGACTCTAAATAATGATTTAAAACTTTAATTATTATTAGATTCAAACGGCATCTAAATACAATTGTTTAAGTCATAAGTATTAAAAAAAACAGAATTATAAAAGAGTATTTAAACTTATATTTAAACTAAACTGCCTACGGTTCTATTCATTGTTCTATAACAAAATGTTCAAATATTATATTTTCATTGAATCGAAACATAACCGGCTATACCATTTTATTTAGTTATAGAAACCCCCAAATATCAATTGAAGCCCTAGCATCCCGTTAAATCGTTCAACTTATTAGTAAACTTAAACTTGAAATGTATACATCTTTAGGTATTTTGGAAAGGTTTACGTTGGAACGACGTCTATTACTTCTTATTAATCATCTATTATATACTTATTGATCAAGTGAGTTTTCTTTGCCCCTTTTTACATTTTTCACACTATTTTGGGGTGAAATATGATACTTATACATCGTACACTTATAAACGTTTGAGACTTGTAATGCACTTGCAATTCCTCTTTATATTTTGTCATGGTTATTTGTGTGTTGTAAGTGATTATATGAGATACATAGTTTGTTTACAATCATTAACTATTGCTAGCCTGGCGATGTCTTAGATCTTTGGGCCTGACAAGCCTATTTGGTGCTAAAGTCGAGTATTGCCGACTCCTGATGACGTATGCTTGTTCATCAAGGGAACCAAATACACTTAGCCAATCTTTTATACTTGTAAACAAGTCGAGGTTTGGTTGTAACGATATGTGTTCTATAACCTTACTTGCTTATGACCTATGACATGAATTGCTACTTGTAACATTTTTCATATTATGTATGAAAACCTTGGAAACTCACCAACTATTTTTAGTTGACTCTTATTTTTATATTGTTTCAGGAACCCCCAAGTTTAAAGCGGACTTTGAAGCTTGCAATAAAATTAGGACTTGGACCTAGTTAAATAAACAAAATGTTATGCTATGTTTTGAGTTATGTTTGAACTTATCTCTTGTTGAGACTTATGGTTGTATTTCATTTTAAGACTTATGATAAATAATATTTGTATTTTATATAGCGTTATGCAGATTGGTATCAGAGCCCATAACTATAGGGATCTAGGTTATTAGAAATGGTGACTTAGACTATAGCTTATGCATGAACCTCATAAGATAATATTTATATTCTTAGAAATATATATATTGTTACATGCTACATAATGCTATACCTTACTTATGTGCAACTTGATGCCTTAGCATAGGTATGCCTTGTAATTGTTTAAACTTTGTTACTTGTCTCCCTAAACTTACTTTGACACTTTGACTCTCCCCGACAAATGAAACTTCTTAATCTTATTCTCGGCGACACGTGGAATTGTAATTTATGCTTATGACTTGGATCCTTAGACTTATGTCTAATCTATGTAAAATCTCATCAAGGTTTTGATTTTATGACCTAAGAAACTTGTGTGACACATAGACACCTGTATTCTGGATTTCCTGGCAAAAGGCCCTCGGGCTAAGGCAAGCATATCGCATAAATCCTACGGGACTAGTTATGCTTACCTGGGGATTTCTGGGATGAGTGATAAACTATGGTCAACATACACAAATTCTAAGGCAAGTGGGTCAACTTACCTTGACGTGTCAACGTTTCCAAATGGTAATGCGTTACCAATGGAACCATTCCATGTGCCTTGCAACTTTTGCCTTATCCTTGTTGAACATTAATCCTTGTTATTCCAATTCTCATATCTAACTCATTTTGTATATTCCAGCATGTCTCGTCATCATGGAAAACGTGGAAGTTCCGATCGTAAGTTAGCTGCCATGATTGCTCGACAAATGTTGTGTCATCCTGACCATGGTTGCTGAACTTAATAGCACCTTAATGACCAACGCTAGCAACAATGAAAATGGTCATGGAGAGAATAGCAACAACCAAAACGGGAACAATCAACACGGGAACAATCAAACTTGCACTTTCAAACACTTTAGCTCTTGCAAGCCCTAGTTTTAGTGGCAAGGAAGGAGCCACTGGTCTTCTTGAGTGGAGTCGAAGCATGGAGAATACCTTTATCAATTGTGAGTGTCCCGATACGCTCAAGGTTCGTTATGCCACTAGTATGCTCCAACAAAGGGCACTTACCTGGTGGAATAGCGAGAAGAGAAACCGTGGTCCTGAAGCTGTGCTAGCACTTACCTGGGAAGAGTTCAAGAACATTGCCATCGCGAAGTTCTGCCAAGAAGTGAATTGTAAAAGTTGGAAGAAGAGTTTTGGAACTTGAAGCAAAATGATGGTGATCATTTGGCCTACTCAACTAGGCATCATGAGTTGAGTATACTGCTGCCTCACATGGTCGACACTGTCCCCCGCAACATCGAGAAGTTCATTAAGGGTGTACCACCCCAAATTCAAGATGCTGTGGTGGGTAGCCAACCCACAACCTTAGAAGAAGCCATTACTATCACCGCTCAACTCACCGAGAACCATATACGAGCGGGCACCATGTCTGTGAAGGGTGCAAAGAAGGTAGAGAAGACGGCACCGAGGCTGTTAAGGAGACCAAAGCTGAACCGTTAACAACAACAACAAAAAGCGCAAGTTCACACGGCACGCAACTATGTCGTGGCTGCACCCAAACAACCCAAAGACAACTTGTACCTACGACTCACCTGTGGCGCAAGTGCCTGGGGCTAGGGCTTATGCTGGTCCTCAGCCTATGTGCAACACCTGTAGATATCATCATCCGGGGAATCAACCATGCCGCATCTACACCACCTATGCGGTAAATATGGTCATTTGGTGGCGACTTGCCACCGTGCACCTAACAATGCTGTCGTGGTCACAACCGTGTTTGTTACAACTTTGGGGAACCTGGTCATTTCCGCCCACAATGTCCCCGTCTTGTGGGTAATGTGCCACAAGCTCGAGGACGTGCTTTCAACATCAACGCTAACCAAGCACAAGCAAACAACGATGTGGTGAATGGTATGTTAACTCACTTTTAACTTTTGTGATCCGATTCTTTTCATACGTTACCTATATCGTTAAATACTTAAAATTGAACAGGTATGTTCCTTATTAATAAAACTTATGCCTATTCCTATTTGATTCTGGAGCCGATAAGAGTTTTGTTTCGTTAGAGTTTGAACCCATACTTGCTAAGCCACATACGAGACTAGAAAGACCCCTTACCGTTGAAGTTGCCGATGGAGAACCGATCACCGTTGACGTCATTATTCGTGATTGCATCTTAAGTCTTGACACGCATGATTTTCTTATCGATCTTATCCCTATGAAACTTGGAAGCTTCGACGTCATCATTGGTATGGATTGGTTAGCCAAACACCATGCCGAGATCATTGTTTCGAGAAGTGCATTCGTATACCGTTACCTTCTGGTGATACTTTGAAGGTGTTCGTGAAAAATCTTCCAAAGGACTTAACTCATGTCTTGCACTCAAGCCCGAAAATGCTTAAGCAAGAAGTATATGGCTTTCTTGGCTTATGTGGTCAACACGAAAGTCAAGGGAAAGAACTTAGGATGTCCCTATCGTACGAGACTTTCCTGAAGTATTTCCGATGACCTTAGTGGTTTACCTCCCGTGCGAGAAGTTGAGTTTAAAATCGACTTGATATTGGAGCAAACCCCGTGGCTAAGTCACCATATCGACTTGCACCATCTGAAATGCAAGAACTCTCTAGTCAACTTCAAGAGCTATCCGAGAAGAGTTTCATCCGTCCTAGTTCTTCGCCTTGGGGTGCACCTGTTCTTTTCGTGAAGAAGAAAGATGGATCGTTTCATATGTGCATCGATTATCGTGAGCTTAACAAGCTTACCATCAAGAATCGTATCCTCTTCCTCGCATCGATGACTTGTTTGATCAACTTCAAGGAGCTACCATATTCTCGAAAATTGATATACGCTCTGGATATCATCAATTACGAGTTCATGATGATGACATTCCAAAGACCGCGTTCCGTACTCGTTATGGGCACTATGAGTTTATGGTGATGCCTTTTGGTTTAACCAATGCTCCTGCTGTTTTCATGGATCTCATGAACCGAGTATGCAAGCCTTATCTAGACAAGTTTGTGATCGTTTTCATTGATGACATACTTATCTACTCTAAATCCAACGCCGATCATGAATTGCATTTGAGATTGGTCCTTGAGTTGTTGAAGAAAGAGCAATTGTACGCGAAGTTCTCGAAGTGTGACTTCTGGCTCGAGGAAGTTCAATTTCTAGGACACGTGGTGAATAGCCAAGGAATTCACGTTGATCCTGCAAAGGTGGAAGCTGTGAAGAATTGGTGTGTTCCTACAACTCCTACCGAAGTTCGTTCTTTTCTTGGTCTTGCTGGTTATTATCGGCGATTCATTGCCAATTTCTCGAGGATCGCGAAACCGATCACTACTTTGACACAAAAGAATAAACCATTCGAGTGGGGTTCCGAGCAAGAAGAAGCTTTTGAAGCGTTAAAGCATAAGTTGTGCAATGCTCCTATCTTGACCCTACCCGATGGAAGCGACGATTTCACCGTGTATTGTGATGCATCTAAACAAGGCCTTGGTTGTGTTCTCATGCAACGAGGGAAGGTCATAGCTTATGCATCGAGACAATTGAAGGTTCACAAGGTGAATTATACAACACATGATCTCGAGCTTGGTGTTGTTGTCTTTGCTTTGAAGATTTGGAGACACTACTTGTATGGTACGCAATGTATAGTCTACACCGATCACAAAAGCCTTCAACACGTTTTCAATCAAAAAGATCTCAATATGAGACAACGTTGTTGGGTGGAGTTGATTAGTGATTACGATTGTGACATTCGTTACCATCCTGGTAAAGCAAACGTTCTAGCCGATGCACTAAGCCGAAAGATTCACAACAAGATGATCTCATTCCAAGAAATTCGCGATAGACGTCAATGGTTTGACACTTTGAGTGAGTTCGATACTGAGATCCGACTAGATGTCAACGAGACCACCGTACTGCTACAAAACCCGAGAATAGATAGTGACATCGAGTCTAGCTCCTGGAGGCTCAACAAATAGTACAACGAGAAGGAAGAATCAAGGATGAATTGGAGCATAATCTTCTAACCCAATTGGAAACGAAACCCAATGGGTTGATGTACTTCGCCAATCAATTTGGATTCCAAATCGCGATAACCTTCGTACCTTTATTATGAACGAAGCTCATCAAACTCGTTATTCTATTCATCCTGGTTCCGATAAGATGTACATGGACCTACGTGGTCAATATTGTGGCCTGGAATGAAGAAAGACATAACGACTTATGTAGCTGAGTGCCTCACATGTACGAAGGTTAAAGCCGAACATCAACGTCCAAGTGGATTACTTGAGCAACCCGAGATTCCTATGTGGAAATGGGAACACATATCCATGGACTTCATAACAAAGCTACCCCGAACCTCTCGAGGACATGATAGCATATGGGTGATCGTTGACCGATTGACCAAGTTGGCACATTTTATACCCATACGTGACACTTACAAGACATCAAAGTTAGCTCGTATATACGTTGATGAGATTGTAAGTCGTCATGGGGTACCTCTGCACATCATATCCGACCGAGATGCTCGTTTTACTTCACAGTTTTGGTCGTCTATGCAAGAACTCTTAGGTACACAACTAGATCTAAGCACGGCTTACCATCCTCAAACTAATGGTCAAACCGAGCGAACGATCCAAACCTTGGAGGATTTGCTACGCCTTGTGTTCTTGACTTTGGTGGCGATTGGGATACGCATCTACCGCTCGCGGAATTTTCGTATAACAATAGTTACCACTCGAGTATCAAGATGGCACCGTTTGAAGCACTTATGGTCGAAAATGTCGTTCATCGATCTGTTGGACCGACATTGGTGAAAACTTCATCACTGGTCCTGAACTTATACAAGAGACGACTGATAAAGTTTCTATTATTCGCAAGAACCTTGAAGTGGCGAGAAGTCGTCAAAAGAGCTATGCTGACAAGCGACGTAAGCCATTGGAATTCCAAGTTGGGGAGATGGTTCTTCTTAAGGTTTCACCGTGGAAAGGTGTGGTTCGCTTTGGAAAGAAGGGCAAACTGGCTCCAAGGTTTGTAGGACCTTTCAAAATCCTGAAAAGGATTGGGAAAGTGGCTTATAACTAGAGCGACCTTCCGACCTTAGTGGAGTTCATCCTGTATTTCACGTCTCAAATTTGAGAAAGTGCTTGGCTGACGAAAGTCTGTATGTTCCGTTGGAAGACATCCAGATTGACGAGTCATTGCATTTTATCGAGAAACCTGCTGAAATCATGGATCGCATAATGAAGAAGACTAGAACCACAACAACCCCAATCGTCAAGGTTCGTTGGGAAAATAAACGTGGCGCCAAATTTACTTGGGAACGTGAGGAGCACATGAAGAAGAAATACCCGTTCTTATTTGTATAGTTTCATTTCTTTTAATTTCGGGACGAAATTCTTTCAAGTTGGGGAGACTGTAACATCTCGTAATTTTGTTAATTGAAAGTTAACTTTTGTTAAATCTTATAAGACCTATTTATGCTATTTTTGAAATTTGGTGGGCTAATTATGCATAATTTCTTATTTAATTTAAAGTTCTAAGTTATTTAAACAATAATAATGATAATAATAATAATAACAATAATAATAATAATACCAATACTAATGATAATAATGATAATAATAATAACATTAGTAACATAACAACAATTGTAAATTATAATGTTAATAACAATAATAATAATTATACTAATAATAACTAATAATAGTAATAATATTAGTAATAATAATAAAATTAAAATAATAATGATACTTATAAATAATTTATAAAGTTAATAATCTTAAGGTAATTAAAATTTAAGATAATTTTAGGGGGTTGTTTTGTTAACATTGAAACTCCCAAAAGTAATTTCTAGCGTAATATAACAAAAAACATAAACAACAGGGACCATTGGTGTAAATTAATAAAATCCAATCTCCCCTTCTCTCTCTCTCATTTTTTTCCGGCCGCCGGCCGGCACAACTCTGGCGCGGCGCCGGTTAACTCAATTTCATTGGTTTTTAGCTCGATTTCGCTTCAAATTGGTGCCAAAAGACTCGGAAAAACACTTTGGATTCGAACCCACAACTTAATTGAGCGTTAAGGCTTGGAATGGAGAGGCTCAAACCGAAAGGCGCACCTCAATCGGTTCATAACCGTTCAACGTACTCAAAATGATAATTAATCAAATCAAACGATGGGAAACGTTCGCGCAATCACTACTAAACTAAATGGGTAATTCAATTCGAGCTTAACAAACAATTAATCATCAAATTGTACCGAAGCTAACGAACCAAAGATGAAGATTGTTCGGGACTAAATCAATTAAATTGAATCCATTTAATAGAGGGGGGAAAGGTTTCACTCGATTCCTTCCAACTCTCTGTGCACACAATTTTTGAAATACATACTTCATCAAACAAAAATCAAGCCTTGTTCATCGAGTGTTCATTGAAGTGAAATCAAGTTTCAAATCCTTAAATCAATCGAAACCAAGTAAGTTTGATACATGGTTGTGATCGATTAAGCAAGGGGAACAAAAGCCCCATAGTTAATTTGATCAACAACCTCGAATTGACGATCAATCTGATCGATTGTGTTCTAGGGTTCTTAAGGATTTGGGGGTTTTGTTTAGGGTTGTATATAAGATTTAAAAGGAAAATGTTATTGCGGCTTAGGCCTTTGGTTTACTGGTAAGATGTGTGCTGTGCGGACTTGAGGTCCCGGGTTTGACCCCGGGGACCCTCAAGTTCATTCTTTTGGTTTTTTTTCAAGTTTTTAAAGATGTAAAAATTTCTGAAAATTATTAAAAATAATTTTAAAAAAAACTTTGTGTATTTCTAAAATCCCTTATTATTAATTTCTATAGATATATTGTTGAATAATTTTAGAACAATAGTTATATTTAGATTATTTTCTATATATATATATATATATATATATATATATATATATAAAGTAGACTCTAAATAATGATTTAAAACTTTAAATTATTATTTGATTCAAACGGCATCTAAATACAATTGCTTAAGTCATAAGTATTTAAAAAACAGAATTTATAAAAGATTATTTAAACTTATATTTAAACTAAACTGCATACGGTTCTATTCATTGTTCTATAAAAAAATGTTCATTCAAATATTATATTTTCATTGAATCGAAACATAACCGGCTATACCATTTTATTTAGTTATTGAAACCCCCAATATCAATTGAAGCCCTAGCATCCCGTTAAATCGTTCAACTTATTAGTAAACTTAAACTTGAAATGTATACATCTTTAGGTATCTTGAAAAGGTTTACGTTGGAACGACGTTTATTACTTCTTATTAATCATCTATTATATACTTATTGATCAAGTGAGTTTTCCTTGCCCCTTTTTATATTTTCACACTATTTTGGGGTGAAACATGATACTTATACATCGTACACTTATAAACGTTTGAGATTTGTAATGCACTTGCAATTCCTCTTATATTTTGTCATGGTTATTTGTGTGTTGTAAGTGATTATATGAGATACATAGTTTGTTTACAATTATTAACTATTGCTAGCCTGGCGACGTCTTAGATCTTTGGGCCTGACAAGCCTATTTGGTGCTAAAGTCGATGTATTGCCGACTCCTGATGGCGTATGCTTGTTCATCAAGGGAACCAAATACACTTAGCCAATCTTTTATACTTGTAAACAAGTCGAGGTTTGGTTGTAACGATATGTGTTCTATAACCTTACTTGCTTATGACCTATGACATGAATTGCTATTTGTAACCTTTTTCATATTATGTATGAAAACCTTGGAAACTCACCAACTATTTTTAGTTGACTCTTATTTTTATCTTGTTTCAGGAAACCCCCAAGTTTAAAGCGGACTTTGAAGCTTGCAATAAAACTAGGACTTGGACCTAGTTAAATAAACAAAATGTTATGCTATGTTTTGAGTTATGTTTGAACTTATCTCTTGTTTGAGACTTATGGTTGTATTTCATTTTAAGACTTATGATAAATAATATTTGCAATTTAATATAGTGTTATGCAGATTGGTATCAGAGCCCATAACTATAGGGATCTAGGTTATTAGAAATGGTGACTTAGACTATAGCTTATGCATGAACCTCATAGGATAATATTTATATTCTTAGAAATATATATATTGTTACATGCTAC
Source organism: Flaveria trinervia (assembly GCA_025506515.1). NCBI lineage: Eukaryota > Viridiplantae > Streptophyta > Magnoliopsida > Asterales > Asteraceae > Flaveria > Flaveria trinervia. The sequence goes on along the minus strand of CM046448.1, from coordinate 103,342,911 downwards.
ATAATGCTATACCTTACTTATGTGAAACTTGATGCCTTAGCATAGGTATGCCTTGTAATTGTTTAAACTTTGTTACTTGTCTCCCTAAACTTACCTTTGACACTTTGACTCTCTCCGACGACACGTGGAATTGTATATTTATGCTTATGACTTGGATCCTTAGACTTATGTCTAATCTATGTAAAATCTCATCAAGGTTTTGATTTTATGAACCTAAGAAACTTGTGTGACACATAGACACCTGTATTCTGGATTTCCTGGCAAAAGGCCCTCGGGCTAAGGCAAGCATATCGCATAAATCCTACGGGACTAGTTATGCTTACCTGGGGATTTCTGGGATGAGTGATAAACTATGGTCAACATACACAAATTTCTAAGGCAAGTGGGTCAACTTACCTTGACGTGTCAACGTTTCCAAATGGTAATGCGTTACCAAATGGAACCATTCCATGTGCCTTGCAACTTTTGCCTTATCCTTGTTGAACATTAATCCTTGTTATTCCAATTCTCATATCTAACTCATTTTGTATATTCCAGCATGTCTCGTCATCATGGAAAACGTGGAAGTTCCGATCGTAAGTTAGCCGCCATGATTGCTCGACAAATGGCTGCTGTCATCCCGACCATGGTTGCTGAACTTAATAGCACCTTAATGACCAACGCTAGCAACAATGGAAATGGTCATGGAGAGAATAGCAACAACCAAAACGGGAACAATCAACACGGGAATAATCAAACTTGCACTTTCAAACACTTTAGCTCTTGCAAGCCTACTAGTTTTAGTGGCAAGGAAGGAGCCACTGGTCTTCTTGAGTGGTTCGAAAGCATGGAGAATACCTTTATCAATTGTGAGTGTCCTCTCACAACCCCGCTAAGAGCGGAAACACGGGGTTGCGATGAGACGGGAATCGTCATAACACATGGTATGCGATAGAGATGCAATAATAATAATGATGACATGCGTGTCATGACAACACCCGACAACAAGGGGACTTGTGTCGTGTTTAGTCATTAATCACGACAACATAGCCATAGGCATAAACATGATATAAGATAAACATAGATAATAACATTGTATGCAATTCCCACAACCCGGGAACAAGTTACAAAGTATAATGTTGTTTGAAACAGTTACAACAATTGTTTTCAAAAAGTCAAGTTTGGCCCAAAAATGCATCCTAGGGTCTCCACTAAGGCAGCACACCTAGAACCTCAGCTAGCATGATCACCTGAAAAGATATGCTCAAAATGGTCGACAAAATTGTTGGTGAGCTCGCAAGTTTAAGTAATAAAAGTGTAAGTGATGCTGTATAAAGTAAATGATATGGAATACCGTGAATACAGTTATATACACAAGTAAAATCACATGACATGAGCTTTGCAACCAAACCTAGCGACGTACACAAAGAAATTGTCGGCATATATTCACCAAGGCCCGTACCTGGCTATTGTTGGTACTAACTAGTATACCAACACGAGGGTGGGGGTGTCAACCTAGTAGTACTACCAATACCTAACCGTTGGTTCCCACACTGGAATTAAATAGTTGCAAAGATAGAACCACACAGCAGACCCAAGCATGTATCAGATAAGTACTTGCAACACAGTATCACGTTGATTCCTTATATGAAAATTGTATGTATGTTGTACAGCATAGAAAACGGGCGAGCATACTTTTCCCCCATGTTTGTAAATGTTTGTAAAATAGTATAAGCATAAAAAAAGGGGCCACGAAACTCACATGTTAAGTGGTAAGTATGAAAGATCGAGATTCCAACAGTTGAATGCAATGATCGGTCAAACACCTATTGACAGTTATTGTCAAGCATTAATGACATGTATAAAGTGTATAGTAATGTTTGGTCGGTTCGGGTTGTATCGGTTCGGTCGTGGGTGGCACACACACACAAGCGGACACACGTATCAGATCTTATGTAGATCCAAGTACTACGAGTAGTCGTCATTGCTTATGACATCCTTGTAAAGATCTTATTGTTATGAAAGATGACTCTTGTTAAGTATTTGTAGTTTCAAATGGGTTGTCGGTAATTGTAAAATGTTAGGTTTATTTCAATTGAAATAGTATGTGCATGTTGATAGCGTTGACTTTAATCTTTGGGGTCAAGCAATGACACTTTTACTGATGTTGCCTTATCATCATCAGACGTTCAAGGGAAATTCTCACTCATCATCAGACACAAAATAGGACCAGACGCTCGACCCACGTTCCATTCGTACGAATCAACCTTCAATTGTGCGAATTAGCTACTTTCGTGCGATTGAACCTTCATTCGTGCGATTGGACTCAGTCGCACCACACAACACACACATTCGCACGACCCAACCTCCATGCGCACGAATCAACCCTCAATCGTGCGAATTAGCTACTTTCGTGCGATTGAACCTTCATCCGTGCGATTGGACTCCAGTCGTGCGAAACACGCAAAATCGCATACATTCAGTCGGTCACCTGACTCAATCGCACACAAACACACAGTCGCACGACTCAGTCGCACGACATGCCTAGTCGCACAACTCGGTCGCACGATTGACTTAGACGCATGATTCAGTCGCACGACTCACTCAGTCGCACGGCTCAATCGCATACAAACACCCAGTTGCACGACATGCCTAGTCGCACAACTCAGTCGCACGATGACTTAGACGCATGATTCAGTCGCACGACTCACTCAGTCGCACGGCTCAATCGCATGACAGACCCAGTCGCCTGAACTGCAGAATCGCGACTGTGGTCGGGCTGAGCAGCCCCCGAGCTGCTCTAACGCGAGTTTTATACCACGAGGACTTCCAGAAACACTCAACAAACATACACGAACATGAAACACAAGCAGAAAGACCTCACACGCACCCACACGACCTCATGTGCTCGGATGAACCCGAGCACCCGAAACCCTAGAAAACACAGCAGTAAAACCAAGCCAAAAACGGGTTGAACAAGGTTGTCTACCTGCTAGGAACGAGTATACACGATGATACCCAAGATTTGGCAGTGAAAACGCAACAAACGTGACGGCTTTAGGTGCTAGATCGAGAGAGAAAGTGGAGAAAATGTTAAAGGTGAAGAAGATGAGGATGAGGATAAATGGCTGGGAATGGGGTTTATATACCCAGTCCAAGTTTGCAAAATTACAAGTTTAGTCCCTGCACTTAACCCTCGAGTTTCCCAAAAATTTGTTTCGATTGATTACGATCTTAAAATGTTCGTTATATTAAGGTTAAAAGCGTGTTAAATGGCATTTGATAGTCTAAAATGGTTTTATTAATGACAAATGTTGAAATTAAAAATGATATATTTGGGGTAATGGTGATGAAATTTATAAAAGGTTTATGATTAACACACGTACTCGGAGGAAGTACAGGCACAAAGGAAAATAGGCATACATGATTCCTAAAAGCAGGAGTTCATGAAGAAAAGGAAGAATAATTAAAATATTTCTATGCTTATTTATGTCGTTCGACGGACCTTAAGACGACGGATGTCACATGTCCCGATACGCTCAAGGTTCGTTATGCCACTAGTATGCTCCAACAAAGGGCACTTACCTGGTGGAATAGCGAGAAGAGAAACCGTGGTCCTGAAGCTGTGCTAGCACTTACCTGGGAAGAGTTCAAGAACATCGCCATCGCGAAGTTCTGCCCAAGAAGTGAATTGCAAAAGTTGGAAGAAGAGTTTTGGAACTTGAAGCAAAATGATGGTGATCATTTGGCCTACTCAACTAGGCATCATGAGTTGAGTATACTGCTACCTCACATGGTCGACACTGTCCCCCGCAACATCGAGAAGTTCATTAAGGGTGTACCACCCCAAATTCAAGATGCTGTGGTGGGTAGCGAATCCACAACCTTAGAAGAAGCCATTACTATCACCGCTCAACTCACCGAGAACCATATACGAGCGGGCACCATGTCTGTGAAGGGTGCAAAGAAGGTAGAGAAGACGACAACCGAGGCTGTTAAGGAGACCAAAGCTGAACCGTCAACAACAACAACAAAAAGCACAAGTTCACACCGACACGCAACTATGTCGTGGCTGCACCCAAACAACCCCAAAGACAACTTGTACCTACGACTGCACCTATGGCGCAAGTGCCTGGGGCTAGGGCTTATGCTGGTCCTCAGCCTATGTGCAACACGTGTAGGTATCATCATCCGGGGAATCAACCATGCCGCATCTGCACCTTATGCAGTAAATATGGTCATTTGGTGGCGACTTGCCACCGTGCACCTAACAATGCCGCTGTGGTCACAAACCGTGTTTGTTACAACTGTGGGGAACCTGGTCATTTCCGCCCACAATGTCCCCGTCTTGTGGGTAATGTGCCACAAGCCCGAGGACGTGCTTTCAACATCAACGCTAACCAAGCACAAGCAAACAACGATGTGGTGAATGGTATGTTAACTCACTTTTAACTTTTGTGATCCGATTCTTTTCATACCTTACCTGTATCGTTAAATACTTTAAAAATTGAACAGGTATGTTCCTTATTAATAAAACTTATGCCTATGTCCTATTTGATTCTGGAGCCGATAAGAGTTTTGTTTCGTTAGAGTTTGAACCCATACTTGCTAAGCCACATACGAGACTAGAAAGACCCCTTACCGTTGAAGTTGCCGATGGAGAACCGATCACCATTGACGTCATTATTCGTGATTGCATCTTAAGTCTTGACATGCATGATTTTCTTATCGATCTTATCCCTATGAAACTTGGAAGCTTCGACGTCATCATTGGTATGGATTGGTTAGCCAAACACCATGCCGAGATCATTTGTTTCGAGAAGTGCATCCGTATACCGTTACCTTCTGGTGATACTTTGAAGGTGTTCGGTGAAAAATCTTCAAAGGACTTAAACTCATGTCTTGCACTCAAGCCCGAAAATGCTTAAGCAAGAAGTATATGGATTTCTTGGCTTATGTGGTCAACACGAAAGTCAAAGGGAAAGAACTTAAGGATGTCCCTATCGTACGAGACTTTCCTGAAGTATTTCCCGATGACCTTAGTGGTCTACCTCCCGTGCGAGAAGTTGAGTTTAAAATCGACTTGATACCGGGAGCAAACCCCGTGGCTAAGTCACCATATCGACTTGCACCATCTGAAATGCAAGAACTCTCTAGTCAACTTCAAAAACTATCCGAGAAGGGTTTCATCCGTCCTAGTTCTTGGCCTTGGGGTGCACCTGTTCTTTTCGTGAAGAAGAAAGATGGATCGTTTCGTATGTGCATGGTGGTGCAAGTGGTTGTGGGTTTCTGTGGTTGTGGGTGGTGACCGGCGATTTTAGATCGTCGGTGGTGGTGAGCATGGTGGTGCAAGTGGCGGGCGGTGCAGGTGGCAGGTGAGGAGGGTGATGTCGGTGGAGAGTGGTGCAGGTGGCGGGCGAGGAGGGCAGTGCAGGTGGCGGGCGAGGAGGGTAGTACAGGTGGCGGGCGAGGAGGGTAGTACAGGTGGCGGGCGAGGAGGGCAGTGCAGGTGGCACGATGAAGGTGGTCATCGAGGAGGGGTGGTGCAGGTGGGCGCCGGATGGATGGTGGAGGTGGTGGTGGTAGAATATATCTAGGTGAGTGTAGGGTTTTTTTGAAAAGAGAAAGAGAGAGGGGGGAGAAAGCAGATAAAGGAGTGGGGAAGGATGGGTTAGGAATAAGGGTAAGTTTGTTATTTTAAATTAACTTAACAAAAAATTATAATGGTGTTAATGGTTCAAGCGAAATAGAAAGAAATCCTAAAACTATTGGACTGTCGTAAATAATAAATGAAATATTTGTTGGATCAAGAAGAAGGCTGGTGCAACCAAAACCAAATCACTTAAATTATTTTGATGTATTTAATAAAAGACTTCGAAGCTAAGTGTGGAACTTCCGAAGGAAATATAGTTCTTCTGAATACAAAGTACAAGATTAACTTCCGAAGACAAACTCTACTTCCGAAGTCAAAGTATTCACTTTTGAAGATCAAGACTGAGAAAAAAATATCAGAAGACAACTTCCGAAGTATGAATAAAAGAAGAAGTTATCAAGCCTCGGAAGAAGTAGTCTCTTCCGAAGTATAAGTGGCTTCGAAAGAACTTGTTCTTCAGAATCCAACTACCCTTCGGAAGACACTACTATGAACTAGTGGACATAAGTATGGTGTATCTAACACTCCGTCGCAGACCTCTGATGCACTGGATGTCGTTTTCTCAAAAGCTATGTTGTTGACCATACTCTATTTCACTGTTTACTTTTATTAGGTAGCACAGTTACCAACTTTAGTTGATGACAAAAGGTAAGTCATGGACATGTCATGACTATCATATTTTAGATAAGACATTATCTAAGATACCTTAAACTATAGCTTTGTAGTATTTGTTTTAGTTAGAGGATCCAGCTGGTATCAAAATATATCCGGATGTAGGTAGTATTATATATAGTTTCTTTTTGTAACTCATATAATATGTTTGTAAGAGTCTTGTAATACTTTTGAGTTGAGAAACAAAATATTCAAGTAACTTAAAAAAATTATCTTTTTGTATTTATTGTTACTTATTATATTGTTATAACTCTTAAGAGAGATTCTGTTTCATTTGATCTGAGTATAGTATAAGTGAGTTTAAAAGAAAAACAAGTGTTAAATGACAAAAACCGATCCTGTAGTATTAGACTAAAAACAAGATTTTCATCAAACCACAAGAACGAAAATAGTAATTTACAACTAAGTTGAATCGGTTAATCCGATCTTAGCTTCAAATATAGTAGCATACATTTGGTTATAACGTAGAAACCGAGATGTGATTTTGTTTTCAAAATATGAATAAGTTTTCAAATTATTTTTCATAAATATAATATAATACAAGATAAATAAAATAATAATAAAGTTATAATATAGCTATAGATAGTATTAAAAGTAAATGATACCTAGGAATATGGATTGAGGATGTCCAAATTGACCTTTAACAAAGCTAAGAAAGCTTTTACTTCCGCACGCTAGAGAAACTTTATAACTTTATATGATATTTTAATAAAAAAAATTAAATCATCAAAATAACAAAAGAATTTTACCGATACGATAGAATAAATAATATAATTAGGAAACAGGACCTGACACCTAATCCGACCCGTCTATTTTGTCAAGCTTATTGACCGAGATAAATCACAACTCAAAAAATATTTACAAACACTCTCAACTTTAAATTGTTTCTGTCCAACGATCTCTCACTAATCAAAAGTTAAACCCCGTATAGTTTTTGTCGGCAAAACACTAAACAGAAAGTTGACATCTACCATTAGATTTGTTAATCAGAAACTTCCAAACCCTAAAACTTATTAATCTCTACCTCTTAAGTAGCACCATTAACTCGTAAAATATAGATTTCAAGTGATGATGGCGTCTAAACAACGGAAAATGGATCTAACAAAGGCTAGGTGGCGCCGAAGTTGAAAAATGAATCAAAGTTAACCCATCAAAAAAACTAATGAGGGTTAACTATCCGTTAGTAACAAATAGTCTAGATTGAGATTAATCACAATCAATAAATAAAAGTTAGTATTGTTAAAATTTAATAACCCGACACGTGGCCAATCGCTCTATATAACAATCCCAAATCTCAAACACCGTCACGATATCAATTATTCAATTATCAACCCCCAAATCTCACTAATTAATCCCCATGGCAGCAAATCTCACACCTCTTCAACAACCCACCGCCACCACCACCACCACCACCATCACCTCCGGCCACCACACATCCACCACACATCGCAAAAACTGGTGGACTCCACTCTTCGGCTTATCACCGGAACCCGACTACATCGCCACCGCAACCACCGCTGCTTCCGACGCCGATCGTCGGAGATCAATCAGATCTTTTAAATCGCCGGTGAAGTTCACCGACGAGAAGGCGAGGAAGCTGAGGATGTTGACTGTTGAAACGGAGTCGTTTCATGATGCGATGTATCACTCTGCAATCGCTTCGCGTTTCGCCTCCGATTTCTCCGATCGTTCGGATCTGTGATCGCCGGTAGGGTTCCGGCGAGTGGATTAAAGTTGTAGATGTTTGTTTTATCTTTGAAAAAATATTATTATCAAGTAGATTTTCAAAATATGTACAAATGTAATGGGTTTTTTTTATGTAAGTTGAAATAATTTGTATATAACTATGGGAATCTGTTAAGTGTTAACTACTTCTTTATAACAGCAAGCAATCAATTAGAAGTTTCTATGATAAAAACAATATATTTGAAACCGGTTCGTAAAACTGAACCAAACCGGTCTGGAACAGTTACTGTTTGAAACCGTTTTGGAATTGATAAAATAAAATATTAAACCGTTTGCTAGAAACGGGTTTATAATCAACTCCGTTGAAACCGGTTTGAATCCGGTTAAACTGAACTAAACCGGTTAAAGTCAAGGAAAAATCAACCAAACTATTTTGAAAGAGTTAAAAAACGATCAATAACCTCTCAAGAAACCAGTTTTATTAAAACTCTAATTGGTTTTGACTTTTCGTTGACTAAACCAAACCGATATAGGGTTTGTAACCGCTTGTGCGCTTCTATCATCGGGAAGTTTCTTTGGTTTTTCTTTAATTTGAACACGTTTAACTGTAAAGTTATGCTTCTTGTTTATTTAATTAAAATGTGTTTAATGTGTTTGTCTTATATGAGGTTGTATCGAATCTCATGATGTGAGATTTCTTTAAGGTTTCAAACCAGTGAGCCGGTCGATTAGAGTGCAATGGCATAAATAAATCATCATCGGGTTCTACCGAACAAGGTGAAAGCAGAATAAAAGCCAATAGAGATCATTGATAATCACTCTAACACGTTAGAGAAATTTCTGAATGTAATGGTGCAATATTGAGTAATGTAATAGTAGAAATAGAATAGATTTGTCGTTTAAAATAAAAATAAAAATAAAAATAAAAAAGAAAAAGTAGACAGGATAAGTTCATAAGAAATACCTCATCTTAAATACTACTAATGTGATTTGAACATACTGATTGTGGATTACATGAAAACTCGATAGTTAAACATATTTTATGAGAGTAACTTAAGGATAAGTGACCTTCTATAAAGTTAAATAAACAAGAACAAAGTAGTGAGTTTCTAGTTGTTAGCCGGACAATAAGAGTTGTGACCTTCTATGAATGATTTGAATCGATGTTTTCATAACCGGATCGGACGTCGAACCGGACGTTTTAATGGTTTGGTGGTTGGATCGGATTTAACTATATTTTAATTATATTATATATGTAGTTAAATATAAGTAATTTATATGATTTGTATACATATTTTATAGTTATATATAAAATATAACTATATTTGTATATCATACACACTAATTTATAGTTTAACATCCCGTTTTTATCTATTAAAAAAAACAAAAACCGGTTCGATTTTCCGGTACGACCACCAGTTCGGGAAGAACCGGCCGGTTCGACCCCTCAAAAACGAATCGAAGCGAACCGGACCGGCCACCGGACCGATCCCCGGTCGAACCGGCCGGTCCGATCCGGTCGTGATCTGAATATTACAATTGCATCTCTCTTGCTAATTTGTTGGTTCTAGGATAAAATTGACCGATTGAACGTTAATGAATCTTAAGTTTTTGATACAATGTAATTAGTTGTTTAATTTGCATTATTGGTGCAAGTTGGAATTGTTTAGTTCTCGTGCTTATCGTCATCGTCATCCAATAGAGCTTTAGTTGGATTGTAACTTTATTTGTATTAATAACCGGCTTTTGTATTTATTAATTAGTGTGACTAAGATATATATTTATTTTTGTTTATAACTAGTCTAGTAAAAATGTATAGATATTTATAGGAAAAAAATCAATTCTTTTTATGTCAAGCAATTGTTTATAAATTTTTTAAAAAGTTATTTTTATAGAATTACAATTTGTTATTTGTTTGTTTTTCCAGAAAAAGAGCAGCACCCCTATTAAACATATTTTCAAACACAAACGAGTACAAATTAGCAACATGTTGGATGTTAGACGTCTTATAATCGATAATATCAACGTTACTATCTTACTATCGATATACAATAAAAAAAAGTTACACATTGTACAATTGACAAAGTCATAACATGTAATTGTTTCATGTTATGATTGACGAACCACAATTTAGATGATGGTGTAGGGAAATAATTTTAGAAAAGGGGTTGAATATCTGTCAATTAATGGTTAATTAATTAAACGTATAATGATTTAAAAAGATTGAAAATATTATCTGAATAAAAGTTAATTAGTAAACCACAAGAGTTTATTCAAGTAAAAGTTAATTATATAAGGTTATTAAATGTTAATAAAAGCGAACCTAAAACGAAATTATGGTTAATTTGCAAATTCTTCTCTACATAAAAAATGGATTAGGAAAACCCAAATCCCTCCAATCACCTTCTTGTCGTCGCTAACACCCTCCCCCCTCCCCCCGGGACCCCTTTGAACCGTCGACCACCATCACCCCCCATCGCTGCCGCTGTTGTCATCGTCAGATTGTGTAAAAAATATATAAGTCTTATTTTATTTTTTCTATTTTCTTTATGTCAATTTGATTGCTCTTGGGTTTGTGCAGGTTAATCCATTTGTATTGTTGGGCTAACGTGTTGGGCTTGGGCTGCTGATTGCTACGTGTGGTTGGGCATAACGTGAAAGAAGTTCGGGCGTAAGGGTGTGCAGCCTCGCTCAATACATTTCGCTCGTTCTCTCTAATCTCCGGTGCTCTCGAGCTCTCATATTCTTTACCGAAGAATCAAGTTGTCTTGTATTCTTGGAATCTTGTGTTAGTCTGAATCATTACATCAATGGTTCTGTTCTTCTGATTTTGTGTATTCAGATCTTTCTTATAGTTCATTGTTACTATTTGTTTCTTATTGGGTTTGTATTAGATTTCTGAGATATTTTCTACAAGATCTGATGGCTATGTTTGGATTAATATTTTTGACCTGGTATCAGAGCTTCAAGGGCTCTGATATCTCATCGATTCTGGTCTTCCGCTGCTTATGCTCGCTGAGGTTGAGGGTTTCTTTCCTCGGGAACCCTAAATCACTGTTGGTTTAAGTTCTGTATACTGGTTATCATCATCGGGGTGTTCTTCTACTATCAGGGTTATTTCGTATCAAAACCCTACGGATTGGATTATTCTTCAGGATCTTGGCTATTCCTGCATCCCGACGATTATCTCCTCGGTCTTTAGGGTTTCTCTCAAACCCTATGTTATTGGACTGACTCTTCTGATCGCTTGGATATCTTGCTGCTGAGAAGGTTTTCTAACAGTGTTTCTGTAACCTAAGTGAAGGTTACAGAACCTGTTCTCTTCTGCTTTTGGCGTACCCTAACTTGGGTATCTTTGGTGAGATCCTTCCATCTTACTGCTATTCTACTTTTCTTATTGTTTGTTTATCTAGTCTAGGCAACTTTGGCTGGGTTAGGGGTACCAGCATCTGGTTTCTAGTCTGTTTCTGTGTTTACTTTCGGTGTGCATCACTTGTGTGCCTCTTTATTGTTTATCCTGTGTGTTTTGCATCTTAACTCTGACTAATCCTTGATCTGCCATCAAGAATGGTGTGAAACCCTGGCTCTGGTCTGAGTTGATTTCTGTGCGCGTGATTGTGTGTCTTTCATTCTTGCTTGTTGACTATTTGTTACTATGGCTGAATCATCTGGTACCGTTGTTACTACTGAGGGTACTACGGAAACACATTTTCATGGTACTGCTGAACACTTATTAGTAAACTTGATGCTAGTAACCCATTATATCTTCATGCTAGTGACTCCAGTTGTTTGACCGTTGTGAATGTTAAACTAAAGGGAAATGAAAACTACACGGTTGGGCTAGTGCCATGCTTCTTGCGTTACAAGTAAAAAACAAGGTTGGGTTCATTGATGGAACTTGTAAAAAACCTACTGGTAATTCTGTTCTTTCTACACAATGGGAAAGATGTAACTCTGTTGTGCTTACTTGGTTGTTAAATTCTGTTTGTGAAGAGTTATATGTTGGTCAAGTATATTCAAAGTTAGCTTCTGAGGTTTGGAAAGATTTAAAAGAAACTTATGATAAAGTAGATGGTCGGTGGTGTTTGGCTTTATCAAAAAATGAATTCTGTTAAACAAAATGGTTCATCTGTTTCCGAATATTATAATAAACTTACTTCTATGTGGAAACAGTTTGATGCAATGGTGCAACTTCCTGCCTGTACTTGTCAAGCATCAAAAGAATTTAATGACTTTAATCATTTAATCAAACTTATGCAATTTTTAATGGGTCTGGATGATGTATATCAACCTGTAAGACCAACCTTTTAACTCGAGACCCCCTTCCCACAATTAAAACTGCTTTTTCAGTAATATCACGAGAAAATCTCATAGAGGTTCAAGCTCCTCTACAAAGAGTCAAAATGTGAGCTTCGTCTCAAAAACAAATCAATCTTTTGAATATAAAAAGAAGTTCTCACGTGGACCTAACCCAAATCTTAAATGCACCCATTGTAACAAACTGGGCACACTGTTGACAGGTGTTTCGAGGTTATTGGTTATCCTCAAGGGTACAAACCTCGAACAAATCAGCCTCAAAATCAACCAAAAAAACCTGCTATATCTAACAATGCTTCTTCGTCTAGTTCCCCTTCCTTGTCTGCTGAACAGATTTCCAAGTTACTTGGCCTTTTAAATGAGAAAAATGGTGATATTTCACAAAACTCTAATTTTGGAGGTATTTCTCTAGTGGTGTATGTTCAAACTTTCTAATACTCCTGTATTCAATTTTGTTTGTCAGTCCTCATCCTCCCTAACAGGGTGGATTGTTGACTCTGGGGCTAACCAACACTGGTTATGGATGATTCATGTTTACAAGATAAAATTGATGTGTCAGAATATGATTTCAAAGTTAAACATCCAAATGGAACCGATGCTTTAGTAACAAAAATAGGTTGTCTAAAACTAAGTGAAGGAGTTATCTTATCTGATGTGCTTGTTGTCCCCAATTACTGCGTAAATTTAATGTCTGTGCACACTAACTAAAGAAAATAAACTAGAAGTTGTTTAATGAACATAAATGTTTTATTCAGGATTCTCTCACAAAGAAAGTTATGGTGATTGGTAATCAAGTTGATGGATTGTATATGTGTGGTGATTCTTCTAAATTTGCTAAGGTGTGTTTTAATAGCAGTAGCATATCAAACTTTTGCACTCCCGCTTAGGTCACCCATCTGATAAAGTTTTGTCTGTTCTTAAATCTGATCTAAATTTGAAACCTAAAATTGAACTGGTTCCATGTGACATTTGTCATAAAGCCAAACAACATAGAGAGCCTTTTCCTTAAGTGACCATAAGTCAAAGAATATAGGTGACATCCTTCATTTAGATGTGTGGGGTCCATATCGGGTCCCTAGTCGGGAAGGATATCGATTCTTTCTTTCTGTTGTAGATGACTACACAATCTGTTTGGGTATTACTTGTTAAAAAACAAAGATGAAGTTTTTTCAAATATAGAAAGTCTTTTTTATCTCATAAAAACACAATTTGAAAAAACTGTAAAGGTTTTGAGAAGTGACAACGGGACCGAATTGTCAATAACCAAATGGCAGATTTTACAAAGAAAAATGGAATAATTCACCAGACATCTGTGCATATACCCCACAACAGATGGTATTGCAGAAAGAAAACATCGACACCTCCTAAATGTTGCTAGAACTCTCTTATTTCAAGGGGGAATTCCCCTTCGTTTCTGGTCTGATTGTGTGTTAACTGCTGCTTATTTGATTAACAGCACTCCATCCTCCGTTCTAAATGGTAAAACCCCGTATGAATTAATGTTTGGCTTTAAACCCTCTTTGACTCACCTTAAAGTTTTTGGCTGTCTGTGTTTCTACACAATTTTAAATGATAATAACAAATTTGGAAGTCAAGCTGAAAAATGTGTGTTCATTGGGTACTCTGTTTTTAAAAAAGGATATAAATTGTGGAGTCTTGATAAAAAACAAGTTGTTTTCTCTAGAGATGTGAAATTTTATGAAAATGTGTTTCCGTTTAAAAATTGCAATACAACTGATGTTTTGAATATGAAATTAATCATTTTCAAGTGTTAACAATCTTAACTTTTTTGACATTTTTGTTTCCAGTCAGTCAAATGATTTTAATGGTGAAACTCCCGATGATGAAAGGAGGGTAGACGTTAATGAGAACCCTACTGTTGTGCAAACTGGCTGTACACTTCTGTCAGCTGTGAGGATGCTGAATTTCAGCAACCTTCTAAATCACTTGGTGATTTGGGACATGGTATGGCTGAAATTCGGCAACCACCTGTCCAAAGTGATGGCACCGAGGAGGCAAACAGTAGTAGGTCAATGAATAACAAAAATAGCACCTCTGAGGGAGTTAATGATCCATATGTCCAAACTAGAAAGTCAAACCGTACTACCAATCTTCCAAAAAAACTTGATGATTTTATTATTGAAGGAAAAGTTAGGTACGGTATTGAAAAGGTCATAAATTATTCAAAACTGTCTCCTGAAAACAAATGTTTTTCTCCATCTTAATAAAACTGTTGAACCACGAAACTTTAATGAAGCAAAAAATGATCAACGTTGGGTTAATGCTATGAACGAGGAAATGGAGGCCTTAAATAGGAATAATACTTGGTCTCTAGTTGACTTACCTTAGGTAGAAAACCAATTCGGTGTAAGTGGTTCTATAAAATAAGTATAAGTCAACTGGTGAGGTAGAAAGATATAAGGCTAGGCTGGTCGTCAAGGGCTATAGTCAAAAGGAAGGGCTGGATTTTGATGAAACATTTTCCCCTGTTGTTAAGATGGTTACTATTCGTTTGTTATTGCCCTTGCTGTTCAAAAGGATTGGCCATTATTCCAATTAGACATCAATAATGCTTTCTTATATGGAAATTTGAATGAGGACGTGTACATGAGTTTACCCGAAGGGTATTTTTCTAAAAATGAGTCCAAAGTGTGCAAATGAACAAATCATTATATGGTCTCAAACAAGCACCAAGAGGTGGAATGAAAAATTAGTTGGTGTTCTGTTAGAATTAGACTTTGTTCAAAGTAAATGTGACCATTCCTTGTTTATAAAATCTAAAAATAGTGTGTTTATTGTTTTACTTGTTTATGTGGATGATATTGTGATTACTGGGAATGATAAGTTAGAAATTGGTAGAATAAAAGACTTTTTAAACACCAAGTTTCTAATTAAAGATCTCAGATTGTTAAGTACTTTCTTGGCATTGAGGTTATAAGATCTGACTTGGGTGTCTGTCTTTCACAAAGAAAATATTGCTTAGATCTTCGCGCTCAATTTGGGTTAAGTGGTTGTAAACCTGTTGCAACACACGTTGAACAACATTATTTAGTCACAAATTTTTGCAAAAGGGATGAAACACCTTTACATAATGTCACTGGTTTTCAAAAACTTATAGGAAAATTAATATATCTTTCTCATACTCGCCCTGATATATCTTATGCTGTTCAGTTTTTGAGTCAATTTATGCATGCTCCTACAAATTCTCACTTACAACTTGCTCTTCGCTTGCTGAGATATTTGAAAGGAGCACCAGGAAAGGGAGTTTGTTTTCTAAGAGTAGTACATTTGATGTTATGGCCTATTCTGATTCTGATTGGACAAAGTGCCTAAATTCTAGAAAGTCTGTAACCGGTTTCTGTGTGTTTGTTGGTAATTGTTTGGTCTCATGGAAAAGTAAGAAACAATCCACTGTCTCTAGATCATCAGTTGAAGCTGAATATAGAGCTATGTGTGCTGCTTCTTGTGAAATCCTGTGGATAATAAATTTATTGAGAGAGTTGGGTGTTTCTGTTGGTCTTCCGGTTGTTCTAATTGTGACAATGATGCAGCATTGTCGATTGCTGCCAATCCTGTTTTCCATGACCGAACAAAACATTTTGAAGTAGACTTGTTTTTTTTGCGTGAAAAAATTTCTGAAGGTCTTATTAAGACTGTTTCCACAACTTCTGTCAGTCAAGTGGCAGACATTTTTACAAAAGGATTACTTATTCAACAACTGGAAGTTTATCTAAAGCTTTAAAAATGTTTGATATTTTTTCGCCATCAATTGAGGGGGGGTGTAAAAAATATATAAGTCTTATTTTATTTTTTCTATTTTCTTTATGTCAATTTGATTGCGCTTGGGTTTGTGCAGGTAATCCATTTGTATTGTTGGGCTAACGTGTTGGGCTTGGGCTGCTGATTGCTACGTGTGTTGGGCATAACGTGAAAGAAGTTCGGGCGTAAGGGTGTGCAGCCTCGCTCAATACATTTCGCTCGTTCTCTCTAATCTCCGGTGCTCTCGAGCTCTCATATTCTTTACCGAAGAATCAAGTTGTCTTGTATTCTTTGGAATCTTGTGTTAGTCTGAATCATTACATCAATGGTTCTGTTCTTCTGATTTTGTGTATTCAGATCTTTCTTATAGTTCATGTTACTATTTGTTTCTTATTGGGTTTGTATTAGATTTCTGAGACATTTTCTACAAGATCTGATTGCTATTGTTTGGATTAAAATTAGAAACCATCTTCCATTCATGATGATAATATTTCTAGGTGGTCTTTAATTATGAAACGTTTTATCAAATTAATCATATTAATTGAATACTCAAAGCAGGCATTTACTTACATGCGATTAAACTGATTAATCAAAGATTTGTTAAAAAGCTTATACCTTGATAATATATATATGATTGACGAACCCACAATTTAGATGATGGTGTAGGGAAATAATTTTAGAAAAGGGGTTGAATATCTGTCAATTAATGGTTAATTAATTAAACGTATAATGATTTAAAAAGTTTGAAAATATTATCTGAATAAAAGTTAATTAGTAAACCACAAGAGTTTATGCAAGTAAAAGTTAATTATATAAGGTTATTAAATGTTAATAAAAGCGAACCTAAAACGAAATTATGGGTTTAATTTGTAAATTCTTCTCTACATAAAAAATGGATTAGGAAAACCCAAATCCCTCCAATCACTTCTTGTCGTCGCTAACACCCCCCCCCCCCCCGGGACCTCTTTGAACCATCGACCATCATCAACCCCCACATCGCTGCCGCTGTTGTCATCGTCAGATTGTGTTTCGGGTTGTAATATATTGTTGCAAAGGTTGAGGTTTTTATCATGAATGTGATCATCTAGCAAGACCATCGTTTAGGTGCAAAACTTTGATATATATTATCAAGGTATAAGCTTTTTAACAAATCTTTGATTAAATCAGTTTAATCGCATGTAAGTAAATGCCTGCTTTGAGTATTCAATTATATGATTAATTTGATAAAACATTTCATAATTAAAGACCACCTAGAAATATTATCATCATGAATGGAAGATGGTTTCTAATTTTGTAAATAGAAAATAGTTATGTCAACTATATTCATTAATAATAATATTAAATTTGAATTACTCTGAAATCTCAATTACAAATTAACAATAATAACTTATCTCATCACATTATCATTATTGATAATGATATGTTAACTAATTTTAATATGTAATTTGTAATGTTCTTAAAACCGGACTGATGATCGTCACCGTATATCCCCAGACGATAAGAGGTAAACATCAATCTTTTTCGACCTGTTTACATCGAATTTATTGAGTTCATTCAAAATCAACTTCTGATTTAACTTAATTTCATTCAAAATCAACTTCTGATTTAACTAGTTTCTAAATAACAGAAAATTTTGCTGCATAAAATTCTAAGTAATGATAACTAATAGACTAGTGGGCAGACTAGAAAAAGAAGACTAATAATATTAGTTAACAGTCTAATCTGGACTCTAAGATTATAATTTATAAACGTAATTTGAAACAAGAATCCAAATTCATTTTAGGTACCACTAAAAACGGTGGGGCCCTTATAAATATGACCTGTGTCGGAGACAAGTATCGAACCTTGAGTTTTTTTCCAAACTAGTGTAGTTTGAAACTTATTTATTAAAATGATGTCCTTTGAAAAATATTTATCAAAATAATGTAGTTTTAAAAACTTTATTGTTTCTCACTGTTAATTTAATTGTCTATTTAAAATTTTATATTTTTATTGGCTACATAATTATCTTTTAAAGTTTTTTTTATTCTTTTAGGAATTTTATCTTTAAATTTTAGATATATATTTTAAACAAAACATTTTTTAGAGTTCTTAAGATTTTTTTAAGTTTTCAAGAATTTTTTTTCTTTTACTTTATTTAAAAATGTATTATAAAAATGCCTTTACAAAATGTTTAGTTATTATATATAGTATAGTAATAATAAATCGGTTGCTACAGTAACCATATACTTATAGTATAGAGTCATATAAAAGTTGACGTTACGTTATCTTTTATTTGTTTTTTAGTTTTATTTATTGTTGGTCTGGAATGATTAAAGAAATATGTTGTTTGGCATAGTGGTTGTTACGATTGTTTATGTGGATGTGGATCGGTATTTGACTCGTACGTCAGTGTTGTTTTCGGGATTTTTGTTGTATTTTTTTTAAAAGAACAATAATTTTTCTTAGTAGTTTAGCATCTTACTTGCTTTTAACTTAACTCATTATATTAGTTAGTGTTCATATAAATTCTCCCCCAAATGTTACTATATAAAGTTATTTGATATAAATACATTACAATAAATAAACCAAAAATATAAATAAAAAACAACGTAACATCAACTTTTACATGACTCTATGATATAAGTATATGGTTATTGTTGCAATCGATTTATTATTATTAGACTATATATAATAACTAAAAATTTTATAAAGTCATTTTTAGAATACATTTTTTTAAACAAGTAAAATAAAAAATCTTGAAAACTTAAAAAAAATCTTGAAAACTTAAAAAAAATCTTAAAAACTTTAGAAAGTGTTCTATTTAAAATATTGATCTAAAAATATAAAAATATCATCTCTAAAAGAATAAAAAAACTTTAAAAGATAATTAGGTAGCTAAAAAAAATAAAATTTTAAGTAGCCAATTAAATTAAGAGTGAAAAACAATAAATTTTTCAAAAGTACACAATTTTGGTAAATAAGTTTTCAAACTACACTAGTTTAGGAAAAAACTCATCTAACCCTTGATATCTAATATAGAAAAAATTGAACAACCATTTCTATTATCTGAAAAATAATCATCAAACTTATTGCAAGAAATAAACATATCACGATCAGGTTAAACACTTCAGCTGACAACTAGATATGATCAACTATGATTTATTAATCACTTATATATGTATTCCCCCACATGTTTTATAGTCGATGGGAACAACTTCATAGAAGAATTCCAACATAACACTCTAAGTTGAAATTGAAATCACGTATAGACTCATTTGAAGTTACGTACCAAATCAAACAAAAGAATTGTGTCTACGCTAAAAAATTCATAATATTTTGATGAGACGACTCGATTAGAAAGAATTCATCTTAGTTATATCAAAGACCCCCTGACCTAGTCACCAAGCAATGTCAATATATGTTAAAAAGACATCATTCTTTAAATGATTGAGGTTCAAGTCTCATGATCAACAAAAATAGATTTAATAACAAGAATAGATGACGTGTAAGCTAGTTGTTCTTTAGTTTTTATAATAGATTGGACGAACACTAGAATTATGACTGTATAAAATTGTTCTTGGATTGTCGTCGAAACCAAATAAATAATAATAAAACTTTTATTCGATTAACATATTGTTTTGGGTTCCATTTTAGTAATTTTACTATTTGGCACTAAATAGGCTTATCTCATTTTACAAAAAGAACGTTTCAATAATTAAAGTGTTGTGGAATAATGAGATCCAATAATATTACCCTTGTCACTTGATGTGTGAAGACAAGAAAAGACATGCACATGATTTCTGGCGACCAACAATTTGCCCACCATCTTCACCATTTGGTACTATTGCATAAGATAGGTTTTTGGACCTTTCAATTTAGGTAAACCTTTTTATGATTTTATGTTTTTGTCGGATTAACCCAAAACTTGATAAACACACGACATGATAATGTAAAGATTTTAGGTTGTTATACTTTAACATATTAATAGTTGTGTTCGGTATAATTTGTTTAATTAAACAAAAAAAAAAGCATATGTAAGTTTCAAATTCAACAATTAAACCCACTCCCACTAATTTTGTCAACCCGACACGATTTACATCTTGATTAACACCATACTACATATCTTCGTTGGTTAACACCATTGGAGACGGTACCCTCTTGCCACTGGTGCTACATGCCATTATTGGTTACAACTTACCACCAATGTGTTTGCCTCTCTTGAAGGTCCAAGATTCAATTTTGGCATTGAGGAATATTAGTAACTTGGTGATACTAACAACTAACCACTAACCCGTCGTTAAAAAAACCAATTTTTTTACGGGTTAAAAAAACCAATGTGGCAATGTCTGGTACCCTAAAGGCCTCAATCTAGATTCTGGGCTAGACCCATTGGACAAACGTGCAATGATGATAGCCCATTGACAACAGGCCCATTATTAGACTATTAGGTTAAACTTTATAGTCTACTAATAATTGAACCCTTGAGAGTTGAGAGAAGTGTTCCCTCTTCTCACCATTTAATGTAGATTTATAATCTTTCTAAACTATATTATAAATTGTTTTGATAAATGAATATATCGATGAGTTATCTTGAAAACATTTTTTCGTAAAAACTCTAGAAACCTTTTTTATACATCTGTAAACTTGCGCAAAATATTTCTATTTTTTACATGTAAAAGAAATTTTATAGATCCCACAAAATATAAATAATAAAATTGTTAATTTTATAAGAACCCTAGAAACTTTTTTTACCCATGTATAACTTAGTTATATTCTTTACACATGTGCTATGTGTATAAAAAGAGTTCTCGTATTCTTACGAGAATAAAAGAGTTCTCGTATTCTTACGAGAATAAAAGAGTTCTCGTATTCTTACGAGAATAAAGAGTTCTCGTATTCTTACGAGAATAAAAGAGTTCTCGTATTCTTACGAGAATAAAAGAGTTCTCGTATTCTTACGAGAATAAAAGAGTTCTCGTATTCTTACGAGAATAAAAGAGTTCTCGTGTCCTTGCGAGAATAAAAGTTCTTATTTGCGAGAATAAGAGTTCTTATTTGTAAGAATAAGAGTTCTTATTAGGGCTGTACAAAAAGTTTGTGGCTCGAAGCTCGCTCAAAATAAGCTCGAAAAATCTCGGCTCGAAAAAAGCTCAAATCTAAACGAGCCGGCTCGGCTCGAATTCTAAGCGAGCCGAACTTGAGCCAGGGTTAGCTCGGCTCGTGGCTCGGTTCGTTGGCTCGGCTCGTGGCTCGGTTCGTTGGCTCTGCTCGTGACTCGGTGCATATAATATATGTATATATATCTATTTATGTAGTATAATTATTATTATTATTTACTACTACTACTATTATTATGATTATTATTTTTATATTACGATTTTAAAATGTTTTCTTTAAAATAAAAATGGATTTTTTAGAAACATTAAGTGGGTGTTTGGGATTGCTTTTGAAAAGTCCTTATTGACTTTTTAGAGGGTAAAAAGACAATAATACCCCTCTAAAAGTCTAATAAGTTATAATTTGTAACTTATTATGAGGGCATTATTGTCTTTTTACCCTCTAAAAAGTCAATAAGGATTTTTCAAAATCAATCCCAAACACCCACTAAGTATTTTGTTTAAAAAATATATAACTTGATAGTAAATTGTTTATATTCAAAACAATGATTTTTGTTCTCATAACTACGAAGTACCCAACAAAATGTAAAAGCCCTCATATATATTTTTTGTGTTTTCATATAAATTAATGTGAAAAATAAAAAAAAAATTTAATTCGAGCCGGCTCGAGCTTTTCACGAGCCGAACTCAAGCGGTGTTTTGAACTCGTTAAAATTTTCGAGCTGGCTCGGCTCGGCTCGATAAGCTTCGAACTCGAGCTTGAGCTCATCCTGGCTCGGCTCGACTCGGCTCGACTCGGCTCGTTTACAGCCCTAGTTC
Organism: Flaveria trinervia; assembly: GCA_025506515.1. Lineage (NCBI taxonomy): Eukaryota > Viridiplantae > Streptophyta > Magnoliopsida > Asterales > Asteraceae > Flaveria > Flaveria trinervia. The sequence continues at coordinate 103,320,927 of CM046448.1, read as the reverse complement.
TTATTTGCGAGAATAAGAAGGTGGTCCTTGAGGCTCCGGCTTCAGCAACCCTTCTAGCAATTCATTTTAATATTAACGGTTTGGGAGACAAGGAACAACTCCTTACAGTCACCGAAACGTCATAGACGAGGGTAACTCCCACACTCGCGCTGCTGCAGGAACCGAGACTAACTGCATGTGGTTTTGCTAGCAACAACCACCATTTGAACAAACACGACTACACCATTCATACTACAAATCAAATGAAACGGAAAAAAAATCAAAAATGAAGTATGAACTAATACATAATACATTACCCCAATCAGAAAACTGAATACAAGTTACCTCACTTGAAAAATGTCAAACAGATGCAAAGTATGTAACCTATAATGCAATTTGCATTTTGTATTTTGCCTGACTGCTAAATTCATAAATTCAAGTCATTGATCTAGATCTGGACAAATTTAGTTTGTATATATAATAAAATTAACTGGAAAAACAATGAATTAGATTAAATAACAAAAAGTTCAAAAATAGCTAATTAAAAGGATGTTCATATACGACCCAATTCAAAGACCGACTTGTTTTTTAAACAGGTGAGGAGGATCAAGCCCTTTACGGCTCGAAACAGTTAGACCCAATCCAAGACATGATTATTTTGTGTCATAGTTTTGTATCAAGAAATTGCCTATGTATGTGGCCACTACAAACTCATTCTCACGAATCGGACCATATAATCAAGCTAACTCTTACCACATTAGAGCACCTTATATATGGCGATCGCTTTTTCCACATAAAGGATGATCAAGCTCTTGACCCAATTGAGTTTTGTTAAACAAATAATGGTAATAAGATCTCTCATTTCAGGAGATATTAGCAACACATTAGCAAATTGGATCAAATATGATTTGGGTGATTCTGTTGATGAAAAATGGTCTGCGCTTATTCTGAAGAGACAAGTAACGGCTAACAATAGGCCAACTCAGGAACTTAAAAGCGGGTCATCACAGAAACAAGGGAACGCTTATGGTACGAATTCAAGGGTTAAAGACATCAAAAAGATCAATGCTGAAAATGGTCCTTAACAAATTCAGATAATGTTTCAGGTCTATCTCCAAGCTTGGGAAAGAGGACTTTCTACTCAGAATCATACTCAAATTTTGTACATGAGTTGAGTCGCGAGCTTGTTTTTTGATTATTCAAAAACTGATAAAAATCAATTCAAACGAGCTTGAGCGAAGTTAAAGCTAGACAAACTCGATAAAGTTTGACTCATTTGCACCCCTACTAAAGAATCCCATAAAGTAAGAAATGTGGATATAACATCACAACACTAGGCTTTGATCATGTAACTGAATCATTATCACTGGTGATATTTTTAAATGGATTGAAACATACCTAAATAATACAAGGCAGGCCCTGGAATGGAATATACAGAATTATTCAGTTAGACATAGTGAAGCCCATCAATGATCCTTAGCCCAAGTGGTTGAAGTGAGGTACCCAAGGACTTCATTAAAATAAGGGGTGTCTTGGGTTCAAGTCTCACCTGTGACAAAAAGAGATTCTAGGTTGGGTCAAGGGCATAGTCACATGGTTCGCGGTACGCTCCGGTACGGGTACGTAGAACGGGATCGCAATTCACTAGGTCCCTAAAATTCGGTACGAAGGGGGGTAGGCTCATTTCGGATCGTTCCAGTACGACGTACCATTTAATGTGGTACAATGTACAAATTAAAATAGGTGTTATTTTTCTACGTAGATTCACAAGTAACTTCAAGCCTTATATTAAAATTTTGGCCTAATTAATATTATTTAAGTCCATTAAACTACTTAATAAACTTAAAAAAGCCATTTAAGAAAATAAATACGGGCTCACAAGTGTACATTCTCAAAGATTAGGTTTTATTGTGAAGCCCTAATCTATTGCAGCCACTACCAAATACGTCATTCCTCATCTTGTCTGTTCTAGAGAACAATTGTTCGCATGTATTACAGGTCCTAATCGGAAGCTTATAGGTATGAAGCATGAAGATCAAAGGCTTTTGATTCTCAATTGAGTGTAGGTCGATTTTAGAACCAAACTAAAACTGAAAAAAGAATGCTTCATCTTAATCTCTATTTTTCATCTCTGGTTCAGAAACCACCACCCTATGCTTCATCAATCTTTCATTTCTAGAACGTTAATTTTATAGTCGAAATCGCGAACCGGAGCGTTCCCGGAACGCATTCGTACCGCGTTTTGGTACGAGCGATCCAAATTGAAAATCGTGGCATAACTAGCGAACCATGTGACTATGGTCAAGGGGTTTTCTCTCACGGTCTCACACTCTCACCTATGGTGAGTTTCCTCCTGAGGGTGGTCTCGGGTTACGTACTCAAGTAATGGAGATGATCGGGTGGGCCAATGCCCATCAGTGATCCAATTAACCGTTCAAAAAAAGACATAGTGAAGCCCGGTATCTATTACTGGTCAAAATTGAATGATAACATAATATTGGTATATGCTAACACCAAAGTACTGGGTGGGAAGAAATATCAAACTTTTAAATTGACAAGTCGAGAAAATGTATCATGAGACAATGCAAACATGGGTCGTGTGACTAGGCAAAAAGAAACTATCTATGCTTGATCTTATTTATCAGGTATTGTTCTTAATAAGAGAATATTCTAAGAAAATGTTTGCTATCCTAAATAACTTTTGTCTTCTCAAAAGTGAATGCAAGTACTTGTCAAAAATTTCTTATAGCACGGGCACATTATTGAAGACGGTGAAAAAAATCTTTTTAACAAGAAAAATGACTCAAAATATGACATCAAACTTTGTGTTTATACAATAACATTTCAAGCTCGAATCAACTAAATCAAACTTTGGTAACATGATCTCCATGAATATTGAGTAATTGAGTTTCATCTTCAAAATTTGGTAGCATAAAGTTTCTGGATTCTTATTTTGTTCTACACTAACTAGCAATTAGTTCCAGCAAAAATGAATAAGAAGCATGCAATCTTATACAAGTAGGACAGTTTGTAATGCTATTACCAGAGCATCATGCTGCATTTGATCAGAACTCATCAGAGTTTCATCCAGAAATGTTCTACTAGTCTATTTGCTCTCGCTGTCATAAAGATCTGATCTGAACATGTTTGTCAAAGAAAAACCACATGCTAGTAAAATCACACATATACATATTTAGATAAGAATAAGTGAACAACCTTGTACAACATTACAACGAAAGTTAATGAACTTCAGTTCCTTAGGATTCATTTGCTTGTTTAAAATTTCCTACATTGCTACACATTTGGATAAAAAAAGAAAAAGAAGCATGCCTATTATTCTTTAATATTAAAAAATAAAAAGTACCAATTAATTTTTTATTACTTATTTTTGAGATACTAATTACCCCACATAAACGTTGAATAGACGGGGTATCCTTTATCCACGACAAATTTAGCAATTGCTCGTTTATATGTCCTTTAAAAGTAACTAAACAGATCATACACAAATAAAAAGCTGTTAATCCCATCTTAGACCTAACTACTATTACAAGAATAGGTAAATGTAACCATCAGTACAAAATGCGAGGTGACTTGTACACAGCAATAAAATTTCTTTTGATTAGTTACCCCTCATATCAAACAAAAGACAATAAAAAGTGCTAGGGTATGAGGTAAGTTTTGTCCAAAGCAGATTTGTTTTGTGCCAAACAACTATTGTCGCTATACAAATCACCTCCCGTAACAATTTCATTTTTGAACCACAATATTTGTCCACTTGTTGTCTTCGTATGAACTCCTAAAGAGAGAGATGTGGGAAATGGAGAGGAGAAACTTATTTAAACAAAGTTTTCTAGTTATAAGTAGAGATGTGTTGACTTTTTATCTCCCACCTCCATTACTATGTCGTACGATACAATCCTATAATACATGTGGAATATACAAAGTGGGACAACAGTTCGAGCTCAATCACTAGAAACACAGAAGGCAGTTTTATAACATAAGAACGTGAGTGTTTTTAACAAAATGTGTCAAGCTTTTACATTATGAGTTTAGAGTTAAATTCTAACAAAGTTTACCATGCACAGAAGTTAAACATCCACAACATAAGTACTTCAAAAGGCGGTTTAATAACATAAAAAAACTAAGGAAAAGAGAAAAGGATACACCAAGTAAGCTCCATGAGCAAATGCCCCAACCAAAACTCCAGTGAACAAACGATCCCTCAACACCGGTTTATGCCTCAGCGAAAGTCGAACTGAAACCCACAAAAGTTCTCAGAATTTAACCAAACAAAACCTAAACAGAATGTACATGAATCAACACAATTTCCACCATTCTCATATTCAACATTCTGTCCACCCATTGTTAACTTAAAGAAATAAATAGCTGCATTTTGAATCTTATCATAGATGACATATTAATTCTCAATATATTGCTAAAATAGAACCATAAACATGTTCAATTCGCAAGAAATGCACATCAATCTATCAAAAATTCACTTTCTAATCACAAAACCAACAAAATTGAACTCACAAAAAGCATAATACATGCGAGAAAATCTAAAGGCAAACAGTAAATCATACAACAACCGAATCCACATGACATCTCTCGATCAGATCAATAAACAAATTATAAAAAGAAAAAAAGGGATTAAACAACTTACTTAGAGGAAGAACAGGAGCATAAATCAGGGGAACCAAAAACTTAAAGGGAGCACCTTTAGTCTGTCGTATATACACACCGTCACTACATCATGAACAACAGAAAGTTGTTGAATTAAAGTTTCACCTGCGAAATTGATGAATATAACGTGAAATTAAAAGAATTTACCCATCGGTGGGATGAGAAGACGATGATGACATTGCAGATTAATTGAAATCGGAATCGGAATTTGAGTGAAATTTAGGGATCGCCTCCGACGAACGAGCAGACTTCAAAAAGTATTCAAGTTTTTTTTGTTCTTCCTTTGAGAAAATGGGTTTTTATCTCCTATTTATGTTCCCGAGTTTAAGAATTTTTTATTTTTAATAAAATTAAAGAAAATTTAGAAGAGATGAAAATAAAAAAATATATAATTATATTTTGTGTTTTAAAGTTCTATAAAAGAAAAAAAAATATGTTTTTTTTGTGTTTTCGAGTTTAGAGAAAAAGTGTTTTTTTTATTATTATACTCTTTTAATCTTATAATTAAATCAGTTTGGACGAGTAAAATGGTATAAAGTGAGATCGTTATTTTAATAAGTTTTTTCACTTCCTTTCATTCTAAAACTCAAGAAGAAAGATAATGAGAAGACATTTCTTTAAAATTATTTTCTAGAATCATGGAATTTTCTTTGACACAACTCTATTAAAAAGTAGAATTAGTAACTTTTATATGAATTTTTAGGTGGATGAGATTGGTCGAGTGGTTTTTAAATATTTTTAACTTCTTTTCACTTCCTTTCATGTTTGTCTCATGAAAGCTCGTGAACACAATGCCGGAGTTAAGTTTTTTATGTTGGCTTTATATTTTACATTTCAAATGTTTTTATTTATACTATTAACCAACTTTTGATTGAGTGGAAACACTTTAACATTAGTATGTCTATTAAACATCAAAATTTTTGTTTATCTATTGATCTATAAATGTTTATCATAATACACTCATATGGGATAGCCTAAAGGATATAGAGGTCCCAAGAAAGGATGCACACATAATTAGAGATATGTATGACAGAATTGAAACAAGGGTACGTGCGCCTATGAGAGATATTGGTCTCTTTAGAAGTAGGCCTCCACCAAGGGTGCACATTGAGTCCATTGCTTTTGGGGGTGGTACTAGATAAGTTGTCAAAATTAATTAAGAAGACAGTTCCAAGATGCATGTTTTTTGCAGACGATATCATGTTGGTTGTGAAGTGTAAATATAGCCTTAACATCGTTTAGAAAATTAATTTACGGATTAGTAGTTCAAAGACTAGGTACCTTTACTGTTACTTTAGCGGAACAGTCAATGATGATGACATAAAGATTACCCTTGAAGCCCAAGTGGTCCCACAATCAACTAAGTGGCACGTCAAGTGCATGTAGGATGGTGTAGTTGGAGGGCAAACTCAAGGGTATTGTGTGACAAGAAGTTTTTAGTCAAGTTAACAGGATATATTTATAGATTTACAATCATACCGACCATGTTATACGAAACAAAATGTTGGGCGATCAAGAAGACCTAAGCTTGAAAGATGATGGTGGCTAAGATGACGATGCTCATGTGGATGTGTGGGTACATGAGGCTATACCGTGTTATAAATAAGGTTCTTAAAGATATGTTAGGAGTGGCTAAGATGACAGATAAGATGAGAGAGAAGACGTTAGGATGGTTTGGGCATGTCAAAAAGAGAAAGACGACAACACCAGTTAGGATAGTGGAAACACATACGGTGAAAGGTTAAAGGAGTAGAGGTAGGGACAACCTGACTTGGGATGGGTCATACCCCAGTTTTCAGCACTTCCAGTCGTGTGACCTGTTGAACTCGATCATTCGTTTAATAGTTTCAAATCATTTACACAGCAGGATAATTGATATTATATTTATATATTTGTAAAATATGTAACATCAATGTTACATCAAAATTTTTGATATTTCATATATTCCAAGGGGGATTTTAAACCCTTCATATACAATGAAAATTTGGTTTTACAAACAGCAATTTAAAAATATACAACCACACCAATTTAAAGGCCTAGAGGGTCGTGATCTTTTCAGCAATTAACTTGGCTTTATATGGGCAACTATCCAGGTTATCCTGGCCTAGGGAGTTAACATCATTTGGCCCCTAAACCTAGCAAACATATATTATACATGTTTACTTGTAAAAGGTTTCAAAAACATTTATTAGCAAAAGCTAGTGAAAACATATAATTGACTCTAAAGCATTTCAAGTATGCATGTTATTAAGAATTTTAAATCATAATTTTCGTAAACAAACTATACATTTATTAGTTGACCTCAAATGTGGAGTTCACCCTCCATATATACTGATTCCATGACTTAGGTAGTCTATTTTTTTTAACGAGAACCTTCTGGATCTATATTGAGACCTTCATCAGCCCTGAAATGGGATTTTCACCCATCCTAACCATATAAATTTATCAAACTATACATATTCTTCTTGTCTAAATGTCTTTATTATAAAATAAGGGTCATAAAGATGCACTATTTCAGGTATGCAATTTTCACAAATCGTGATAATAAATGTTTTGTTTGTAAGAATATAATGTATTCATTTTGTTTTGAGTGATTAAGCCAATAATATACTAGTAATAATGAAGGTAGTTCCTAAGCAAGTAGCACTTCGACTTAAGTTCAGATCCTTGCATTTTACAACTTCGGGAGTTCGTTTTTGACGTTGTTTCTTCGTGTAGTACCTCGGGAATAGCCTAAAATCAACTTAAAATGAGATACAGCGTCAAATTTATGGGAGTTGAGAGAGAGATTCGAACTTAGGATGCAAAAATGAACATACCCAAATGTTCCTTTTATAGTTGGGTTCTAACGACCGATGTGCCCCTCATCACAATGCGGGCCGGCATCGTCTTGACTTAAGAAACCATATGAAATCAAACCGGAATAGACTCTTTACTTAATCCTAATAACATAACAAAATCAATAATATGTTGCTAACGTTTTGGTTTGGGTTTACAGAGACTAAAAGTCGTTATTTTTTTACCATCGTCTTGACTTAGATTTGATCTAAAATTGTTAAAACCAAATCGTGAACACATTAACATCAAGTTCCTTATAGTTATTAAACTTTACATTTGCCATGGTCATTACATGTGTAAAGGGTGGTGGTGGCAACAAGTCAGTAAAGATTTTTAGCATTGGTGATCGAATACACATTTAATATTTTAGTTTAGAATGTTTGCAAATTAGTTTTTCTTCAACTGAGACTATAAGTAAAATAATGCATATTGTTCTTAAAATCCATAATGTTATGGCTTTGTACAAACTGATTATTAAGAAGTTTCAACCAGATTCTGCCTCTCATTAGGTACTATTCACATTTGATTTCTCATAAGGAACTCTTGAATTACATGTGACAATCAAACAACAATTATACAAGGAATGTGAGATTCAAAAGAGTAACTGGACGGAACACTTTCACAGATCTCATCTTTAACGCTATGATACTAGAATCTATGACATTTGATCATGGTAACGAAGAAATGCCAAAGATACAATTACATTGTGTTGTTTATTAGTCTATTTGCACCTTTTGTTGTTTTTATTTCTTGGACTTTTTGTTTGATGTCATCTCGTATATCTTTTGACGTAGGCATTGCAAAATAACTATTTGATCAAACTTTTCTATACACGATTCGCCAATGTGTTTGCCGGTGCATTTCAGAATTACTTGAATTTTTACATAATTATTATTAGTTAAGGACACAACCAACACTCCTAAGTATTCTGCTAAAAATATTCAGATTTCTTGCAAGATACTTATATTGGCTAAGTAATGTACCAAACACTTTAATCAAAGATTTAAGTATACCGATACTCCTAAATACTTGAATGACAACTCACTTCTTGGTAAAAGTATAACTACATATACTATTGACTAATATATTCAATGACTTATTTCAAAACAACATAATGCTTGTATGTGGTTTTTATCATCAAAGTAAATGTAATCAACAAATTAAAGTGAATTGTTAAACTTTTACCAAGAAGTGTTCTGTACTTTATCAAGGAGTTGTATTAGAGCAATGACTCTTAATGACCACACTATTCCATGCAACAACAATATTAATAATAATGACTTGCAAATGACAAGGAGGAGGCGTTTGGATTTACGTATAGAAGCAGATACCTATATGTTGACTTTTGTTAACAATGTGATGAAAGACGATAAATATTATGCAAATGAAATTGTTTTCATATTGAAAGGAATGGTATGTTTACTAACCATGGTTGGTATATATGGTTCTGAGCTTTAGCCAATGTCGTAGTTATTTTGTATCAAGTTTACTAAAGGAGATATCGTAGGAATAGGTTCACTTTTATATTAAAATATAGTAATTCAAGCGATACTCTTGTTAGCTATGAAAAATATTCTAGTACAAAATATTTATGTACCAAACTGGATTCAAACATCCGTCTTTAGTATATACTTCAACGAGTCTTCATATAACATTTTTTACACGAGTCTTCATCACGTTTGAATCTTCAACTATACCCCTTGACTACAACATTAACAAACAAAAGATTGTCGGTCGTGGCTGAGGATCGTATTAGACACGAAGCCCTTAGAACAGATTTTGTGTCTCTATTCAAGACAACGCGTCTGTCTCCCAAGGTACAACAACAAAAGCAGTATATACTGCCGGAGAGTGCCTTGGCCAGAGAAATCACCGAGTAAAATATGTGTTATGATGTTTTGTGAAAAAATGTTAAAGATGATGGTGTATGAAAAACAATTTATAGAGTGAAGCTCTCTAAATTTTTATAAAACTTGTTGAATCTAAAAAGAATAAATTTCTTTTCTTTCCATCATGAGTTTAGTTATATACTCATGCTAAAAACTTCACATAAATATGAGTTTTATGATTCACAATCAAAACTTTCATTTGATTTATAAAATGTTTTATGAGACCAAACTAAAACTCTCATTATATTAATGACATGTTTAATATCAATTTTAATAAAAATTATGATTCATAATAAACTATCATAATATTTATTAAAATACTTGGTCAAAACACAAAACATCCATATTAATCAATACATTATTTTATTAACATTATGCAAAAAATTACAACAATTCCTACTATAATCACCCAAGTTTTACTTTCTTCATTCCAACCACTCAATTTCGAGCATCGATATCGAATTCATCTTAGTTTCAGTTTGGACACGATATAGTTTTTTACAAAACGAGAACTTAAACCAATAAATAAATAACTATTTATATAAAAAATATATAAATATATTATTTTGTGTTCAAAATTCTAACAATCCTCTACATTAATGGAGATCGATCAAAACACACAAAATTCTCAATAAAAACTCAACAGTTGAGTCTTATAGGATAAATAGGTGTTCCCATTAATCCTTCCTTTGTGAAGCATATTTAGCTTACTGGTGGTGTGTAGACGTAATATCTTTGAACATACCTTGTTTGGTGTAGAAGAAAATATACATTCACATAAGACTTTTCATAGTCGGGAACATACTCTCATTGTCATGTCCGTTATGATCATGGATCACTATCAGCGAGAGCTCTAGAGTTCACGTCTCCCCACAAATCCATTTGAAGAGACCCCACTTTTCTCTAACATAGATGATTTCATGAATCATTAAAAGCATCATGGTTATATTGATTCCCACAATCATTTAACCTGAATATACTTAATCTTTCCTTGGTCACTAGTTCGGGGTACTCCCCAGAGTGAATGGACTAGGAAATTCATGACTCCCTTTTTGTTTTAGGATACTCCCTTATAGTGACTCTGTTGATCATATCATTAAGTTGTCCTATTGAACTTAGATCTTGAGATATCCGGCCAACTAGGTTAGGTGTTTCTCGTATTCCTCTTTCCCTACGGGCTTTAGTCCAATTCCTCTCTGTCTCGTCTTGTTTCAACCCATAGGTTGTTGGATCTAAATTTATTATCTATCACTTTGTCAAGTCAATATAGAGAACTTTAATCGAGATAATTTTTTTGATGTGTTCTTAAATTGTTAGTTAATAATAGCTATTGTAAAACTTTTAAGTGTATTTGAAGAATACAATTATTATTTCAAGACAAACACATCTCGTTTATGTCTTTGGTAGTAGACATCTATCAAGATTTTAAATCTAGTCAATTAAAATCCGAGTCTATCATAGACTTCTTATGACTTTTATGTACTACACTAAATCATAGGTTTGCAATATCTTTGGATTGTTAGAATCCATATTGCTAACATTTTATTTTTCAAATGTAAAAAATCCTCATATTTAAGTGTTATTGGATAACATCCATATGGGGTAATGAAAGGTTTTCCATTTTTAAATAGGTTTGAGAAAACTTCTCACAAAATCGTTTTTACATACCCTAAAATATTATTTCTAAAATGGTCTATCCCCCATATTTCTTGCAATTTGATTTCAAAATAAGGTTTGCTATTAGACAAACCTAGAAAGCTGAATCTTTCTCATTAGACTTTGTATTCTAGATAACATTATCTAGTTAGTTAAGTTTTCCATAGGTTATATCAACCTACTTGAACCGAATGAGTATCATATTTCAACTTTGTCTATACATAATTGACTTCCTTAGAGCATCATAATTGATAAGTACTAGGCTAGCATGCTTTAAACTATAGTACCTTAGTATGTGAACAGAAGATGTATCATTCTAATCCTTCACAACTTTAAGGAATAACATACTATCCTTTGTACATATCCATATTTTATTATAGACAAATCATGAGACTTATTCATCATAATTTGTTTAAGAACATAACTTGTTTTCCTTTAAACCTTTCATCCATAGGCAAGTCACCAGCCATAACGCTGGACCCGGTAGCTGCCTCAGCACCAACTCAGCAATAGCCAGTCAGTAGCAACTGCGAGAACTCGACATTACCATAATAGGTTGGTAGCAACTCAAAGGCAAGCTCGGTACCAATTTAGCGTACACACGCTACAGTAGTTGGCATTGAGTTAAGACCAATATCTCGGTAGCATTTTTTAAAACTACTCAGTCGACTTTCAAGCACAGCAGTGCAAGTGTGCGAAGAGCAAATAGCACTATCTTCCCTTTGACTTACAAAGACTTGGTAATAAGTCTTGATTCAATTCACTTTAGTGAACACATTTATCATTAACAAGATAAATAAAACTCGTCTATAATCAATATTTATTAAAACAGAGTCAAACACGTTGACACTGAATAATATGCAATTTATAAAGTTTGTCTATAGTTATTGGCATACATGTATTGTTGTTCCCTTTAAGTTATGTATAACTTACATATTTTTCCAAACGAAAGAAAAATCCTTCACATATCTCTAACGATATTAAAATAGTAGACGCATCTACACTTAAATCTTTAAGAATAAATTTAGCTAATTCATCAAATATAATATAAATTGCTTTTATATGTAGATTTATCTATACTTGTGAAGTTTTATGATAACTTAAAATGAAGTTTATCCGTATATCTCATACTTATGTATTTAATTTTAGTACAATTATCATATTTTCGATCTCATGATACGATATGACATATGATATCTTATCCTCGACACTTAAAACAATTTAATAATACAAATCTCTTATTGCACTATCTATTTAAAGTTATATATTTTATAAATATTATATCACTGACTTTTAAAATTATTTCCCTCAAAATAAATTTGAACGTTATAATAGAAATTGATTTAATTCTTTGTAAATATTGCATGTGTTATCTTAAGATATTGAACACAAATAATAATACAACTGAAATTAAAACGTAAAATACAAAACACCTTTTAATAATAATTTAAACGGATAAAAATTATATCTAGACATCAAAACTCAAAGTGTTATTATCTATAACATTTTCATCACTAGCAATGATAACAATTTTATAACATATCTTAAGGTACTTCCTCAATAGTACATCATACACTTATACGATCAAGTTTCTTATCTTATTTTGAAACTCTAATTTAAATAATCAAAACAAAAAAAAACAACAACGAATATACACCATCTTATTCATAAGTAGTTGTATTTGAATATTATTTCTATACACAACAACCTCAAGTTGTTTTTTTGTCTGAATAATCTAATCGAAACTATTATGTTATTCGAGACATACTACTTCTCACATGAGTAGTTAATCATTTTAGATTGCAAAACATATACTTTATTCATTCAAAACATTTCATAACTTTACAACTATTTTAAAATATATCGTATTTATTTAATGTCTTGATCATAAAAGTCGAGACCATGAAATCCAAAAATAGTATTATTATATTAATTATATATTTTAATTTTTTTAACACTTTTGGATTTATAGAATAAACTGTTTTTAACACATTCATTAGAGAATAAATGATTATAAATACGTTCTCAAACACATTTTAGTTTATATACATAAACCGTTTTAACAAATGATTACAACAATTATTTTAAATATTACGGTTCTTATTAAACAAATGGTTTTCTAACACGCTTGTTAAAAAATAAATTATTATAAATAAGCTTTTAAGCTTTTAATAAATTATTATTAAAATAAACGAATACAAAGATCGCTTTAAAAGCTTTTCGATTTATATAAACCCATAATTTCCTAATAGCTTTTAAAAATTTAAACCATCTCTAACTTACATGTTAGATTGTTAAACATTTACAAAAATGTTTTACCACATGATAGATATTAGATTGTACTTCAATTTTTATTAAAATCCAAACACGACGTTGTACTATGTTATTTCCCAAAAAAATATTGTTTAATTTAAAAAAATCTCAAATAATATTTTGTTTAATATTTCCTGAACCTAAAAAACCATAGTAATAAGGTTTTAAAAATTCCATCACGAAATCTGTTTTAAGATTGTAGAAAATAAGTTCACTTTTATATTAAAAGATAATAATTCTAACTATATTCTCGTTAGCCGTGTGAAATATTTTAGTACAATTCCGTTTACAAATACGACTAGAAAAATAAATATAAACAATATTTATGTACCGAACTTGATTTGAACATCCGTCTTTAGTATATACTTCAACGAGTCTTCATATAACATTCTTGACACGAGTCTTCATCACGTTTGAATCTTCAACTATAACCCTGACCGGAACACTTAACAAACAAAAAATTAACGGTTGTGGTTGAGGATCGTGTTAGACGTGGGGCCCTTAAAACAGATTTCATGTCTCTACTCAAGACAACGTGTCTGTTTCCTAGGTTACAACAACAAAAATAGTATGTACTGTCGGAGAGTGACCCGGCCCGAGAGATCATCAGGTAAAATATGTGTTATGATGTTATGTGAAAAAATATTAAAGATGATAGTGTATGAAAAACATTTTAGAGAGTGTTTCTCTCTAATTTCTATAAAATTTGTAAAGATAATAAATTTCTTTTTTTTTCATCATGAGTTTAATTATATACTCATGCTCAAAACTTCACATTAATATGAGTTTTATGATTCACAACCAAAACTTCCATTTGATTTCCGAAATATTTTATGAGACCAAATTAAAACTCTCATTTTATTCATGACATGTTAATATCAATTTTAATAAAAATTTATAATATTTATTAAAAGATTTGATCAAAACATAAAACATCTATATTAATCAATAGATGGTTTTATTAACATTATGCAAGAAATTACAACAATTTCTACTATAATCACCCAAGTTTTACTTTCTTTTTTCCGACCACTCAACTTCGAGCATCGATATCTAATTTATCTTTGCTTCAAATTGGACACGGTATAGTTCGTTATTAACCAATAAATAAATATTTATATATATAAAAAAATATATAAATATAATTATTTTTTATCCAAAATTCCAATAGATACAAGTTATGAAATAAGTTTTTATTGATCCTATTCCTTTAATTAAATTTGACATATGGAAAGATAGAGTGTTTAAATTTTCAGAGTAAATGAATAAAAACGTTGTAGCAAGTTGTATACCAAAAGGCATACATTGTCTTTCTAAGTGGGTCCCACACATGTTACAAATACTAAGTGGGTCGAGTTGCTACTGTTACAACATTGTCCCTAAATAGTCGTTTCATGCACAAGAAATATTAGATAATTTCGTATGTATTAAAAATGTGCTAGGTTTTGTTTAATCGTAAAAATCTATAGGACTTATGTTAACTCGTTTTGACTCACTCACTAACGAGTTGACTTTTTATACTTACAAACACATGGTCTTGACTCTTGAAGTGATATGATCTCTAAAACCGAAGCTGAGAGGCAAAAGTGCAAGTATCACATGCACGAAAAACTTGTTTAAAAACATAGAATGCCTAAAAATTACTTATATAATTATACATCATTATTTTCTTACTATGAATGCTTAACTATCAAAATAGTTCAATTATACATCAAAACTGGTGTAAAAAAAAAATGTTTATGATCCAAAACAAAAATGAAACTAACATCACCACATTAAGAAACATAATTTCAAATTAAATCTATAACATAGAAGTAGGTGAGCGTGCAACATTTAACATTTGTTTTTCTTTCCTAATTCTCAATAATAAACATTTAACACAATTATATCTCCGTCACTTGTTCTTTATCATCCTATTAGAGCATCTCTATCGCTTGTTACGAATGGAGGAAAAAATGATGTGGCATCAAACGAACAAGTACTGCGGCTTTAGAGGAGGCGTTTAAACCCATCTGGAATCTTGGACGCAACCGAGTAGGTGGGCCCCACATACAAACAATTAATTATAATAATAATAATATATATAGGAATGCATTCAGTTGAAAATCAAAAAATTTATAAAAAACCAATAAAACTATTTTTAGTCACTTATTTTTTCTTTCTAGTTTCAAGATTTTTAATTTGTAAGGGTATTATTGTAATTTTATAATGTTAATTTAGTTACTTTCTTACATGAAAATCCACAGTAAATATTTTTTTAATAATTTGACTATCGTGTGTGTTAAAAGTGAAAAAAATGCATATATGCATATGTTGTGCATCTATGCATATAATTCAATACAAAACAAAACAAGATTTGAAGTGTCGTTTTCAAATACGAAACACCTTAATAGGGAAGCAAAAACAAAAATGGATAACTTGATAATAGAAATCAAAGTCTAAATGATGTATAAGGCTTTTGATTTAAAATAACTGGTAATTTTATGGGCAAAGAAATATTATAAACTAATGAGCTTTAAGATAACTAGTTGATTTACAACAAAATTCCAGAACAATAACAATGATTAACAACAGTTTTTATGACCACAGTCATCAATTGTGGTCATAAAAACTATTGTTATTTTCAGAACAATAACAATGATCAACAATAGTTTTTATGACCACAATCTATGATTGGATGATAAGATTTACATACCTTTATTATTCACTTAATTGAGGTTGTTTTCACCAAATAATGGCTTTATGATGTCTTTCTTTAAGGTGAAACAAAATCAAAAGTCGGTGGTGATGATGAAAGCGAGACCGGAAGAGATAGGCAAATATATTTCATTAACTAATATTAACGTCTAAATTTTGTTATTTTGTGATACAATTTTTTGAGTATTATTTACATGACTTGGGGAGATACGATCATATAAAAATTTGCCTGTTGGTTTGTTATTTAATAAGTTCATTTGTAACATCGATGTTGGTTTGAATAAATTCGTTTGGTTTTTTATTTAATAAGTTCATTTGTATCATCGATGTTGGTTTGAATAAATTCGTTTGTAACAATGATGACGGATATGTTATTCATAATATATGTTTCACGAACTTTAGGTGTGTCAAACATATTCAAACACTAAATTATAGAATTATCAATATCAGTTTTGTAAATAAATAAAATCTAATACAGACATCTAAAGTAGAATCAAATATTATAAAAACATATCTTATTTTATTTTCTTAAAGAATTAAAATCAAAACACATGTAGGTCTAGGTAAAAATATCAAAATACCTCTCATGATTTCATACACTTATATAAAATAAGAAAAGACAAAAATAAAAATAAAAATGTGGCTAGAAATTTTTTTTTTTTTTGGTTTTTTATAAAAAGTTGGTTCACTTTAAAAAACTAATAACAAGAATATGTGACTAGAAATGGTTATGTTTGATTTTTTACAACTTTTTGGTTCTCATTTGAAGGTCCCTCGATATATATAAACATTAAATACAGAATGTTTGAAAAAAAGGATGTAATGGTAAATTATTAATGATGAATGGAAATCTAATGTAACAACTAAAGTTCAACAACCAGCAGCATTTAGGTTCCTCTCGACTTCAGTTCAACAACCAGCAGCAACATTTTGGTTTCTCAAGGCTATAGATCAATGGTTGAGAATTAATTTTATCAATTGCATTAGATGTTGTATAATTGGGTGCTAAGAAGTAATTGTTCATCTTTGAGGATAGAAAAAAAAAATTATTATTACACATACATATACTTAATAATTTTCTAATACGAACTCATTGTTGGGTTCAGACCAGATCTGACCCAGTTTGCTGAATGGAGGGAATTCAAGTGGCTGGAAATTGAAAGGAGGGAAAACAATTGAAAATTGAAAATTTAGAAATGGAGGGAGTGGGGTTAACCATTCCTACCAAAGTTTAGTTTAAATATTAGTGTTCTTGCATTTTTTAAAAGGTGTGGATGTTTTTGTTTATCAACTTAGGTTTTTACTTTTGTAATTGAAGATTTATCCTATCTCGAATCAGGTTGTTTGTTCATATCTAAGCATTCAATTTTCGGGTTCTAACAATGGTTGCATTTTCGGGACACAAAGAGCAAATGATCCGGGAAGCGAGTTCTATTTCAAGCTCTATCACTGCTCAATTAGTAGCCATTGCAACCCGATTAGATTCTCTGGTAGCCCTAAAGAAGGATATCACAACGATTACGGAAACTTGGCTGGAAAAGCGAACACATGAGTCAAAGAACCAAGGGATGAACCACAAGGTCTATTGACAATTCAAGTTAAGGATATCGCAGCCACTCAACTGGAACCAACAGGTCTTCTCGATAAGGAGAAGGCAGATCAGAAGGTAAGTAGCAAAGTAATAATAGAGTACAACCCGAAAACACCTTTCATATCGGTTGCTTACGATGACTGTGAGGACCAAAGAATGTGTGGTGATGAAGCTATAAATCAAGAACTTCACATGTTCACGTGCTTGGTTATGAGGGTGCAAACAAATACTAACACTTATGGAATTATTCTTGTGTTGCTGCCCAAAAATGAAAGTGCACACACAGATTTCAAACATAGGGAAATCATCCATCATCCTCGAATCAAATGACTTATTTCCTTCCTTTCAATTTGAGGACAAGTAGATTTTCTAGGCCGAAAGTATTGATACGAACCCACTGTTGGGTCCAGGCCAGATCTAACCCAGTTTGCTGAATGAGGGGAATTTAAGTGGCGGTAAATTAAAAGAAAGGAAAATAAATAATTTGAAAATTTAGGAATGGAGGGAGTGGGGTTAACCATTCCCACCAAACTTTAGTTTAAATATTAGTATTCTTGCATTTTTTAAAGGTGTGGATGTTTTTGTTTATCAACTTAGGTTTTTACTTTTGTAATTGGAGATTTAATCTATCTCGAATCAAGTTGTTTGTTCTATATCTAAGCTTTCAATTTCCGGATTCTAACATTTTCAATTGGCTATAGATAGATTTTATTATTTAGTATTTGTAATTGAATATGTATATTTATATAATAGGTTGATATTATAGACTTGAATATTTTATTTGATAGTTATTGTTAGATAATAATTATGTCTATATATGTTAATGATTGTGATTAGGCTATAATTGTGTGATTATATGTTACTATAGTTAGATGATTGTCCTCTACATATAAAGGCCTTCTTGTATTTTTTAATTCATACAATACAACTATCAATACCAAGTTTAACTTGGTATCAGAGCAGTGAATCGATCAACCCTAATCCCACCTCTGCTTTTTTTTTTCTGCCGCCTTCAACCCTAAAGCCAACTTCGACCTGCTCCACCATGGCCATCATGGCTTTCACCACCGAACACAAAACCAATCACAATTCCACAAGTTTGGCTTTAAACTAAGCCTTACCAACTACGGTTTTTGGAAAACGATGATTCAACCCTTTCTCATCACCAACAATCTATTTGGCTATGTCGACGGCTCTGTCAAATGCCCACCAAAAGAGATCACTGGTGACATTCCAACAACAACCGTCCCGAATCCTGAACATTCAGCATGGATTCCAATGACGCACATATCCGCATGCTACTTCTCTCAACTATCTCCGAAGCTTCATTCAAACATGTACAAGGAGATACATCTTCTGAATTGTGACTTGCCTTGGAACGTGCCTATGCTCCTCATACATCTTCACGTGAATACACCCTCAAAACCCAACTACTGAAAGTTGAGATGAAGCCGGAAGAAACGTCCGCTGATTACCTCACACGCGTTCAGCAATACTCTGATGCCCTCCTCAACATTGGGGAACCTATGAAAGAAAAAGATGTTGTTATGCTAGCCATCTCTGGTCTTCAGGAAGAATACAACTCCTTAAAGTCTACCCTCATCTCAAGACAACCATTTGTCACACTGCTGGAACTCCCCAGCCTACTTGCCGATCATGAATACATGGTAAAAAAACCTGATCCCATTGTACCCTCTACCCAGGTCTTCATGGCTTCCAGCAACGTGATTCCCCAACTCCCCAACTGCCACCAGAAACTGTTCACTCTCTTCAACAGCTGCTGACCCAATTAGGTCTCACTGTTCAACCTGCACAACAGCAAAGTCAGGTTCATTATGCCAGCCGCGGAGGACAGATTCGTGGCTCATACAATCGACGGGGTCGCACACGCTACAACTCAAATCAGAACTCCCGTCAACCAGCTCCTCCCTCAGGTACACATTCTAGGTTTTCATGGGCATCTAATCAAAATACCGTCTATGGATCTTGCAACAGGTGTGGCATTGGCCACATTCCTTCACAATGTCCCAACCGTGATCCCACAACAGTCCGTTCACCAAGGCAGCTTCCTCAAGCCAACTTTGTTGACTAACGCTCACAAGCATCCTCATCATTGCTGCCGGACACAGGTGCAAGCAGCCACGTGTCGTCGGATATCTATGGCTTTGATGACTTCGAGTCGTATCATGGTAAGGATATACTTCTTGTTGGTAATGGCAAAAGTTTACCCATTCTCCACATTGCATCCAAAAAATTTACTTCCCAAGACAAAAACTTTTCACTTAATAAAATTTTACATGTTCCACAAATCAAGCGTAATCTTCTTTCTGTACAACGTTTCTGTCATGACAACAATGTATTTTTTGAATTTCACTCTACTTTCTTTTGTGTGAAGGACACGGTTACCCGCAATATCCTCCTCACGGGTCCAAGTAAAGATGGCCTCTACTCATTTCAATTACCAAAGTTTCATACCGTTTCCAATGTTGCTTTTTCAACCGTTCGAGCATCTCCCTCAACTTGGCATCAAAGACTTGGACATCCTCATTTGCAGTTGTTAAAGTCTATGATTTCAAGCAATAAACTTCATGTTACATCTAATTCAGTTTTCTCATTTTGTAATTCATGCCCTATGGGGAAATCCTCCAAAATGCATTATCAAACTCAAATCATAAAAGCACTTGTGCACTAGAATTAGTATTCTGTGATGTTTGGGGTCCAGCCCCTGTTTCTTCTATCTATGGTCAACGTTATTTTTTACTTTGTGTTGATCACTTTACTAGATATATGTGGTTCTTTCCCCCTAAACAAAAATCAAATGTTTTGGTTACATTTAAACAATTTCATAAAATGGCTGAACGACAGTTTCAAACTCAATTCAAAGCTGTTCAAACGGATGGCAGGGGCGAGTTTCGAAGCCTATCCTCTTTTTTCACAAATTTGGGGATCATACATCGTCACTCGTGCCCTCACACTAGCGAACAGAACAACTTTGTTGAGAGACGACATCGTCATGTTGTTGAAAGTGGCCTCACTCTTTTAGCACAGTCGGGTGTTCCAAAGCGTTTTTGGAATTTTGCCTTTGAAATGGCCACATACTTGATAACCGCATGTTGTCCCGCATGTCTATAAATACTTCCCCATTTGAACATCTTTTCAAACGTAAACCAGACCTATCATTTCTTCGTGTTTTTGGATGTCAATGTTTCCCACATCTCCGATCATATAATCCACACAAGATGGATTTCCGCTCCCTCCCTTGTGTTTTCTTAGGGTACAGCCCCTCTCATCACGGTTATCACTGCCTTGACTCTGTCACTAACCGCATTTATGTCGCTCGACATGTGCGGTTTCATGAAACATATTTTCCTTTCATATAATCTTCCTCATCCCCATCAACCCCATCCACTCCATCCATACTTCTCCTCCTATCCATCTCCGGTCCACAATCACCCACCACCACCAACATCTACAACCCTAAATCCATCCACAAGCTCATCTGATATCCCAACCAATCCTCCTAATACCCACCAGCCCACACCATTAACAGTCTCTACAGAAAACAACCCATCAACCTCATCCACTAACCAAGAGCCCATCAGCCTACCAATTTCAACGGCCAACAGCCCAACAAACAACCCCAATCCCAATAGCCCACCAACACCACCAATCAACAGCCTAACAACCGATACCAATCTAACCCATAACATACCTCCACCCCCTCTCCTACACACTTACAGTAGAAGACAACCACCTACACAAACCGTCTCCACCGACAATCCACCTCGTCCCCGCCCTACAAACCTTCGGCCAAATCCAAAACAAAGAACTCCCTACAATGCCACAACCTTTCACACCTCCCCACAACCTCCCACAACTGAGCCACCCTCTTTTGCTATTTCCAACAAAAATCCTCACTGGCGCGCTGCCATGGCCGAAGAATTCGAAGCCTTAACGAGAAACGACACATGGACTTTAGTGCCACCTGTTCCAAATGCTAATGTTGTTGATTGTAAATGGGTGTACAGGTTAAAAATTGATGAACAGGGAAATATAACACCCCACAAGGCTCGTCTGGTAGCAAAAGGGTTCCACTAACAACCGGGGATTGATTATCATGAGACCTTCAGTCTGGTAGTTAAAGCCACCACCATTCGTGTGGTTCTATTCCTTGCAGTAACAAGACAATGGCAACTTCGACAGCTAGATGTGCAAAATGCCTTCCTCCACGGGGATCTCAAGGAAACTATTTACTTACGACAACCACCGGGGTTTGTTGATCCTGCTAAACCTGATCATCTGTGCCTTCTTCACAAGTCCCTCTATGGACTGAAACAAGATCCACGGGCCTGGTTCAACCGCCTTTCACAAGTTCTCAGTCAACTGGGTTTTCAAGGATCCAAAACTGACCCTTCTCTCTTCATTTACTCACATAATGGTTCCTTGATGTACATGCTTGTTTATGTCGATGACATCATACTCACCGGCAATGATCCTCGGCTAATTAATCACACCATTCAGCGGCTTCATAGCTCATTTGCCCTCAAAGACATGGGTCAGCTGTCATACTTTCTGGGAATTGAGGTTCTTCACGAGGCCAATGATTTAATTCTGTCACAACAAAAGTATACCAAGGATGTCATTCAAAAGGTAGGCCTTTCTCAATCAAAACCAGCTACCTCGCCAATGAACACAAGCTCACACTTAGCTCTTGGCGATAGCAACCCCTTTGATGACCCGGTCAAATTTCAACAAATAGTGGGAGCCCTATAGTATTTAACTCTTACGAGACCTGATATCACATTCGCGGTTAACAAAGTGTGTCAATTTATGCACTCACCAACCGAGAATCACTGGTCTGCGGTAAAAAGAATCCTTCGGTAGCTACAAGGAACGACACACTATGGTCTGCGGATTACACACAATTCAACCTCCGTGATTCATGCTTATACGGATGCCCACAGTCACTCCCTCACAGCGTTTTCTGATCCAGACTGGGCTGGATCTCTTGATGACCGCCGATCCACCGGGGGATATGCCATCTACCTTGGATCTAATCTCATTTCATGGCGTGCTCGTAAACAACGCACTGTCTCTCGGTCATCAACAGAGACCGAATACAAGGCTCTAGCAGATACTGTTGCTGAGTTATCATGGCTTGAAGCACTTCTGAAGGAACTTTACACACCTATGACATCAGCTCCTATCTTATGGTGTGACAATCTAGGGGCCACCTATCTCTCAGCCAATCCAGTCTTTCATGCCCGCACAAAACATGTAGAGATAGACTTTCACTTCTTCAGAGAAAAAGTTGCTCAAAAAAGGCTCCTAATACAATTCCTAAAGACAGACAATCAAATCGCAGATGTGTTTACAAAGCCCCTATCCTCTCAACGATTTGAACTTCTCAGAGCCAAGCTACAGGTCACTCCCCGGCCTTAGCTTGAGGGGGCATGTTAGACAATAATTGTGTCTATATATGTTAATGATTGTGATTAGGTTATAATTGTGTGATTATATGTGATTATATGTGATTATATGTTACTATAGTTAGATGATTGTCCTCTACATATAGAGGCCTTCTTGTATTTTCTAATTCATAAAATACAACTGTCAATACCAAGTTTAACTGTTATAAACTTTCGGTGCATATATTATATATTTAATAACATGTTTATGTAGTCCGTTGTTTTTAATTTGGGGTGTTATGCTTTGGATTGCAAACTTTTCATATTGTCGTTTGAACCATTTTTGACATATAATTGAACTACTTTGATGTTTAAGCATTTTGAGTGTAGAAACGACCATGTATAATAACTTTAAAGAATTTCATATTGTTGTTTGAACAAAAAAGCAAACTTTTCATGTTTTTATTTGAACTATTTTTGACATATAATTGAGATGTTTAAGCATTTTGAGTGTAGAAACCACCATGTATAATAATTTTAAAGTATTACATTATAAACCTGAGCCCAGATACGGGATGTGCGCGCCTCTTGCCTCGGCTCCAAGACCCTATCGCCTCGCTGCGTGTCACGCTTTCTAAAAGCAGGTTGGCCTCACATGTAACATCTAGCGAACAGAAAAATGTAGAGTTTAGTTAACTTAAAGGAACTTAAAAATAAGCAAAATACAACAAAACACCAAATAAAAGAACTGACTATTTGAAACTTACAGATTAAATCTTAAATACGCGGTATTATGAAAGATCTTGCTCATGTATCTTTCAACATGATATATGTGAGACTTAAGTGTATAACCAGAAGCAATTCTGTCCTCACATTGTCCCAAACAACAATTACTGATGCAGAAGCAAGGTGCACAGGTCACTACTTTGACCCTGGAAAATGAAGTGTAAGCATAAATAACATAAAAAAAAAAGATTATGATGCCTTATGGTAGTGGTGAGATCATCATAGAATAAACCCCATATTATAGTTATATACTCATGAAACTTTTACATATGTGTGAAACAATTCAATAAAAGATAATTGAAATTTACTGTGATTCTAGGTTTTCCTGTCATCTAAGAGAGTTACTATACTTACAAGGTGCATAAAGTAAGTTTTCTAATATAATCAAATGCTCATCGTCGGATATATTAAGTGACGAACGAAGGTTTGTTACCATTGTTTCTTTTTCCCATGATAATGGACTCGCTGCGTGTAATGCCTCTATGGTGTAACGGTAGGCATGCAACTCGAGTCTATGAACTTCATCATCCACTGACTCGTTGGTGGATAATTCATCAGTGTATTGACTTTGACTTTCTTCATGGTCAACAAATTTATAAACAGACTCTGCATCACTTTCATGATCTTCTATATCTTCATTAAAACCTGGTCCATGATGAATTTCACACGGTTTATAACTATTAATGCTACAACTACCACTAGAAGATTCATATCCACTGACTCTGTTTGCATGTGTCTTCCTAATAGCAACAGCATCTACCGTTTTATGTGATGTTCCCGACACCCGGGCCGCCTACCCTCTTTCTCAAACATGCTTAATTTGCTTGCACGTTTCTCACCCGTTTCATCTTGAGAATAACAGCAATTTGATGCTCGTTTTAATGTTTCTGAGGAGATCATACGTGACTCAATTAAATGGTGGTTGTTTTGAGTATCAAAACAAAGATCTTTTGTGCGGAAATCCCCTTTTGTATCTTTTTGCTTAGCTTGGGAACCTGAATTGTGATCATACTTCCATGGCTTGGTAGAATTTGCATCTTTATAATCTCTTGGAACCTTCATGTAAAAGAAAAAGAGAAAATAAATGATTAAGGAGTATTCAATATGTTAAGAAAGACAAAGGGAAAAGAGAAATAAAAACAACTCTCCACCCAAGTATGTATTCAGTTTCTTTTATATGACAGGACAAAATCAGTCTATTTTTTACATCAAATTGTTGCTTTATGAATTATGATAGCGTGATATAATGGTATTTTTGTTTTTCAGAAGCAAACATATTTTCATCATTTGGCATGTTTTTGGCCATGTTTGCAAAACAGAAAACTAGATACATACTTGGATGACCTAAAGGTAGCTGAAGTGTACGTGTGCAATTAATGAAAAAGGTTAAATACATTTGTGGCCTCTAAAAGTAAAGGTACCTTGCTAATTACAATCCATTCGCCATTGTGATATGATTGCCTCATACGGAGTTCTGATTTCGTTACTTCAATCTGTTGTAAAGATCCAACTAATCTAAACAGAAACTGATCCAACCCAAGATCTTTCAAGATAATTGTCATTTTCCATGAAAGATTGTGAAACACTTCTGCCACATCACCAGGAACCCAACATTCCGAAATTTCTAACTGAGGAGCACAAGGTCTTAAAGATTTTACAGATACCTGTTCCACGTCATCTTTGTTAGTAAAACCAGGATACACATCATAACTCACAGTGTAATCATGCCCTTCACAAGATACTATACGTGCACAACGCCAAGATCGGTGGCAATATACCTCCACCGTACTTCCTCTCTTATACTTCATGATCCAGAATTCTGTCTGTTCACAAATCACATTACTGTATGATTAGTCAATATTAATGGAACTAAATCAAAATCTATATTACACCAAGCACAATTGTTAACTTTAGCTAAATCAGAACACACAAACACCATACAAGGGGAAAATAATAAACATTCTCTATACATATAATCTACATATATGCATGTAGAGGAGCTTTCAATGATCCACAAAGACAATTATGCAGCCTCTCTTTCTCTGTGTTCTCTCCTTAAGCTACTTTTGTATTGAAAACACCAAATTCTATACTAATGATGATACAAACCATCAATTTAGGATCTAACAAAACAATCAACTATCATCATAGATATATAATTAAAAGTTGCTAACACGAACAACTAGTTGAACATTTAAAAAACAAGCATTAAACATCAACAACAACACATAGCCTGTGTATCGAACACAAGGAAAAACACAATCGCGATCTAAACAGAATTACAGAAACTGATCTCAAGCGATGATCCGATGAATACTTCATCGAACTTAAAATTAAAACACAATCATCGCTACAAAGTCCTACAATTAACCGATAAATCAATCGACATTATATAGGATCAGATAAACTAAACTACTAATCCAAACAAGTGATGTAATATTACTAAGTTTAAAAAATCATACGAAAGAACATAAGCGTTGGAATCGGCACAGATCATGAATCGATGAAAAAAAGCAAAGAATACGATCGAAATCTGAGAGTAATGTAATCGAAATCAATGAAATTATGTAGCAAATTGTTGAATGATGAGAATATTGATACCTTTGGATTTGGTTGAGAGTTAACGTTTGTTGTTGGTGGTGGTTTGTTTGTGTGTAGAGGAATAAAAAAACTTCTTTATAAATAGTGTGTTTGTGGCCTACTTCACATCTTTTATCTTAACCTTTTAAACAATTAACAATCTCCTGGCTTTTCTTTTTTATATCGTATTTTGCGGTTTCGACTCTAAATAATATTTTGATTTTATGATTTCGAATAATAACAACAAAAATAACGCATGTTTGAGATATTTTAATCGACACTCATCGTGTAGTACATGACTTTAGCCCACTAAAATTTAAGATTTTATAGTTTAGTCATTGGTTTGGTTTTTAACTTTAACCACTAAAGTTTAAGATATCAAAGTTTCGTGACTAAACTAAAGATAGTGAAGTTTTACTTTTTCAGGTTTGGTTACAAAAGTTTGGTATTATGAGTTTTGTCACTAGAATTTAATTTTATGGTTTTTTACGAGCTAGATAGATATCAATTAAAGAAACGTAGCGTTGCATGTGAAAAACTAATTGGACTCCCTAGCATAGCACGGGGAGAAAATAACTAGTTTATATCAAAATATAAGTTGAATGATAAGGGTGTAGACCAGGCGAGCCCAAGCTCGCTAAGGCTCAAGCTTGGTTCCATTTGGTTTTTGAAAGCTCGAGCTCTGCTCGTTAGAAATTTTTTTCAAGCTCAAGGATATGCTCGTTTATTAAATTTTCAAAATACTCGAGCTTGTTTGGTAAACGGGACATAATGTGAGCTCGAGCTCGATTAAGCTCGATTCAATTTGAGTTTTTTTTAGCCGATCGTTTACACCACAAAATTGAAATAAGCTCTCTGGAATGTTATGTTCAGGATTAGAAAAATAAATTACGTTTGTTGTGAAGAAAACTAAAAATATATTGCATATGGCTACTTGGCTAGTAGGTTTGATTTGAAAAAAATATGTAAGTCAAAAAATTACTTCGATACATTTTAAATTTAGAAAAACATTATGTTATCATGGAAATTTTTTAAAAAATATTATATTTGTCGGTTTTGAATAAAATTTATATCGGAATATCAATAAAAATAAGTATGCCACGGCGGCATGTTTGGAATTTATGAAACATTATATTTTAAATATTACAACGGAAAAATAAAATACATAAAAATTTAAGTGTAATATTAAAATAACATTAATTTCAGGATTCTTAGCTTGTGTTTGGAGGACTTCTACCTTAATAAATGTTCGTGCAACTTGGTTTATGTAAGTAGGTAACTTACCTTTGTTATGTTTATATTACAAATTTTATCGTCGACTTTATAAACAATAACACATAGAGTTCTCACTATTCCGCTAAATAGTAAGAAATTTATTATTTTTCAATAAAGAGTTCTATTAATTATTTAAAATTATCATTGTATTTATGTTATTAAAAAACCAAAAAAGTACGAAAAATTATAAAACCTAATCGATTGAAGTGACTTTCTATGGTTTTTGCTCGGCTTATAGGTTTTATAGAGTTTCAATGATAACTGACATGAACAATTCATGTTTATTACCTATAATAAAAATTTTTATAAGATATAACATGTTAACATATTAGACTTTTTATTTTTATTTTCTTATTTTTCTCTCGTAATAAATAATAATAGTATATGGTATTTTTATAATCTAAGACATTCCAAGTTAAAAAAATAAACATTTGTAAAATCTAAAGCTAGATTTTTATTTATTAAAAAACAACACTTTAAAATGTATAAGATACAAAATGTTTATTGAACACAATTTTTTTTAAATACGAACTATTCTAAAACCATTTTTTTCATAAGTTTTATAAGGATAATTCTTTCTTTTAAGTGAAATTTAGAAAAAAAAAACCAAAACATTAGAAAAAAACAATTATAAAAACACAGTAATCTTATAAAGAATTTAAAATGATGTTATTGTTGTTTTTACTTGAAATATTACTTATAAGTAAATCAATCATATCTTATATAAAAATAACATTTTATAACTGTTTAAATTATATTTATTCAAAGAGGTGCTATACTTCATAGATATACGCATAACAAAATCACCATTAGCTAACAAGTTTAGGATTCAAAGACTAAAACCATTTTTGTATGTGTTTGGTTTATAAAATTTCATTTCATGAGGTTTTTGGTATATAATTTTTCGTTTGAACTGGTTTGACAAGGAAGAAGAAGATGTTGTGACCGGAGATGATGGAGTTGGTGGGGTCAAAGACATGGATGGGGCCGGTCGGACAAGGATTTGGAGGTCCACCCGGTACGATTACCCCAATTCGTTTTGCAACCAAGTAATTGGATATCAAAAGTCAGATCAGACTGGTTTTTGATATTTATTATTATTATTATTACTTTTTGGATTTTAGTTTAATAGGTGGATGAATAATGAATTTACGTGTTGAACATAAAATTATTAATTATTGTTGAGTTTTATATACATATAAAATATTTATTTTTAATTATATACATAACTATATATATATATATAATATCATATATATAATTATGACATCATTCAGTTTTTAAATCCAATCCAAACAGTCAACTAATAAGATGAACAGTTCGATGTTCGACCCGGCTCTATAAACATTGCTTATATCATATTTAGCATCTATTCGTGTTTGTATCATGAAGTAACACAACTAAAACAACCGCACTGTCTGAGATGGCTAGCTAGTTTGAAAATCAAATCGAGTTTTCAGTATTATTTCCTTCAGGATATAGACAATAACATAATAAGATTGTTTTCTAGTATGTTTTCTGTACAAAACTATACAAGAGAACTCAGTCTTTTTGTTCTTACGTTAGAACCTTTACTGAACATTTTGACTTTAAATTGCTGTAACATTAAACGCCTTAAAAAAGGTTTAAAAGTGCCATTAAATTTGAATAGAAATTCAATTTTGTTCAATGAGCTTCAGTCACAACTTGAGAAAACCAAATTAAAAGATTACAGGTCCAAGTAATCTGTAAACACAGCATGAGCAACCACAAGAATTCGATCTGGCATTCCTTCCACAGGTTTAATATTTTCAAGCCTTTGGACATCATATATACATATAATTTTGGTGATACTTCTATGAATACCCCAAACATGTAGATTAAAAGGACAACGTGCTTCTTGTTCATAGGTTCGAAGAGGTAAAAGGCATAATTTGGTAATCAGAGAAACCACTTACGCGTTGCATTGGATGTCATCTTGTGAAGACCCTGTAGGTTATAACTATCTTTTCATTCATATAGAGATTGGAAGAACAAGATAAAGATAGAATGTCATACTTACAATGTTTACATTAGACTGCAAAATAATAGTCAAGAAAGATTAACAATATTTGAGTTGTGCGATACTAATCTCATACTTTGAGACAAGAAATTTTGACAATGCTATAATCAAGTCACCAACCATACCCTTAACAGGCGCATGCTCAACATAAGTTGTGCTTCACTTGGTCCGTGTTTGACTTGATCACAATGGTTAGCATGCCATTAGTTGGGTCCCATGAACGAGAGACAAAATGTAAATTAAAAAGTCAGTATTGATAGAAATGATGACTTATAAACAAAACCAACCTCAACATACGTCTATGTGCTATTTGATACTCATGTGACTCATTCCATAATTGTGCTTGCACAACTTGACTCATTCTATAATTGTGCTTGTACTATTTACCGGACACCTAAAGAATATTTTCATGAAAGCAAACTAAAAAGAATTTCTATTATTTAAATAAACAAAGGCAGACTGAAATGGCAAAGAATATAAAAAGATAGAAGGCATACTAGTTATTGAGAAAATGTCAAAGAAAAAACTTGCCTATTTTAGTGAACTTACTTATCAATAGAGCATATAAGTGAACATCTATTTCACCCTGCACTTGAAAACCACAATCATGTGCTCGAGGTGGCAGCACTGGGGTGATGGTTAGACATGTGTTCAAATCAAAACAGGTAGTGTTTAATGCGGCCAAAACAAGTCGGTCAGGTTGAGTTGACCCGCTAACAGTCATAGTTCCTTGAGCCTTATCAATAAGTAAGGTATTAATATTCATCATAACTTGAAGGGACGTACCGATAAGAAAGATAACACACTACCAAGTTAAAACTGTAATTTATATAGAACTTACCACTTCAGCTCAAATACTTTCTATATACTTGAGCATCATGCAGTAGCTTTAAGATCTTGCTCCTGTTTCCGTCAATAAAACTTCTTTTTCACAAAAAATAAAATAAAAAGGTTAGATATGAACCTCTGAGAAAATGATGCATTAGGCGGTCATGCAATCATCATATAACAAAACCTCATATAGCGGTGTTGAAATGTAAATGAAATATACAAGTTAAAAGAATGGGACAAAATGAAAATATTCTATGTTTCATTAAAACAATAGAAGTATACTACAAATGCTTTTTACAATTAATGTGAAGGAATTTAGTAAAGGAAATTAAAATTTACCAAGAGAAGGGTGAAAAGAGTGAAAGCTATGATTCTGTCATCTGTTAAAAGTTTTACTAGATGCAGATATTAATTTTTTTAGCATAATCAAATGCTCATCATTTGATATATGGAGTGACATACGAAGGTTTGTTACCATTGATTCTTTTTCCCAAGTTAAGGGTCCCGATGCATGTAATGCCGCCATGGTGTGACGGTATGCTTGCAACTCTAGTCTATGAATTTCATCAGCCACTGCATCATTGGAGGCTGATTCATCAGTCTCTTGGCTTTGACTTTCATCATTGTATCTAAATTGACAAACAGACTCTGCGTCACTTTCATGATCTTCAATATCTTCAACAAAACCAGATCCATGATGAGTTTCATATAGTTTATAGCTATTAATGCTACAACTACCACTTGAAGATTCATATCCACAGGCTCTGTTTATAAGTGTCTTCCTATTAGCAACAGCATCTACCTTTTCATGTAATGTTCCTGGCACCCGGGCCTGTCCGCCCTCTTTTTCAGACACTCTTAACTTCCGTGCACGCTTTTTATTCGTTTCATCTTGAGAAGAACTGCAGGATGCTACTCGTTTTAGGGTTTTAGAGGAAACGATGCGTGACTCCATCAAGCGATGATGATTGTTCTGAGCATCAAAATAAAGATCTTTCATGTAGAAATCCTGTTTTCCACCCTTTTCATGTTTATTTTGATCATACTTCAAAACCTTAGTACAGTTTGCATCTTTATTATCACTAGCAACCTTCATGCAACAAAAAAAGAGTATGAATTTAAACAGTTCACAAGTTTAGTTGGAAGAAAAAAATAATCTTAATTACAGGTTAAGGTACCTTGCCAATCACAGCCCATTCACCATTCTGATACGATTGCCTCACACGGAGTTCTGATTTGTTCACTTCAAACTCATGTAAAGATCCAACTAATCTGACTACATACTGCTCCCAGCCCAAATCCTTCAAAACAATTGCCATCTTCCATGAAAGATCGTGAAACACTTCCGCCACGTCACCAGGGACCCAAGATTCTGAAAGTTCTAACTGAGGAGGACAAGGTCTTATAGATTTTACAGATATCCGTTCCACATCATCCTTGTTGGTAAAACCAGGATAGACATCGTAACTGACGGTGTAATTGTGCCCTTTGCTAGACTTTATCCAGGCACAACGCCAAGATTGGTTGCAAAATACCTCCACTGTACTTCCTCTCTTATACTTCATGGTCAAGAATTTGTCTTCTTTCCCAAGTTAAAGTCCTTAAAACCTGTTCACAAACCAGATCATTGCATGATTAGTAAAAATTATTCGAATCAAATCAAACATCTATACTTTACCAAATCATTAATTTACCGAAATCAGAACACACAAGCACAACACACAAATAACAAGCGTTATTTAAGTTTGAAATGTCTAATCCTATGCTAATGATCAAACAAATCATTAAACTCTTGCAAAGTAGAACCACCGAGCATTAATTGAAGATCTTAATAACAATTTAACAATCAACCACCATAATAGACGATCAAAAGATACTAATTCAGATAACTGATTAAACATTTCAAAAACCAGCATTAACAATCATCAAAACATAGGCGATGTATAGCCATAGTTCATGTATACGGATTAATTAACCCAATCGCAATTAAAAAAACCTAATCTGAATCATTAGAACGGTATATGCAATTATAATCTGATGAACTCAAAAACGCAAGCATCACAACCGAGTCTCAAAGAAATCAATCAATTGAAATTATGAACGATCATGAGATAAATCGATAATCATCCTAATAACTGGTGAAATCATTCAAAACCGCCATTAAAAAATAAAAATCATCGAATACATGTACGCGTAGGTATGGAGACAGTTCATACAACGATATTTGAGTATAATAACACAATAGAGATCTCAAACGAAACTAATGAAAAACAGAATCGATTAAATCGATTCACGAAGCGATCCTTTGAAGAACACAAACCATAACGCAACCAATAAACCATCACTACGATTCTACAAACTCATAAACAAATCAATCAAACCACATTACAGATGATCAGGAGATACTAATCCAAATAACCGTCAGAAAGCATCAAAATCGAACAAAAACACACACACACACACAATTCGTATAACGATTCGAAATCTGAAAGCAAACTGATCAAAATGGATGAAATCGTGTAGCAAATCGTTGAATGATGAGAGTAATACCTTTCGATTTGCTGTATGAAGCTACAAATCGTTGAAGTTGTTATAGCGATTGTTGTGTTGTTGTTTCGTGTTTTGTTGGTTTATAGAAAACAAGAATTGAGGAAGAAGGTTGCTAACTTCACAAGAAGTATAAATGACTTGTTTGAAGAGGTTGGAATGTGTGGTTTGTTATTATATAATTAAAATATTTTTATTTTTATTCTAAAAAATAGGGTTTTCAAAAAACGATTATTAAAGATAATATAGATTTTATTTCATAAGAACTTTAAAAAGTTGAGCTAGATGCATGTATCTTTTACTAATTTTAGTAAACTCGTATTACACGCGTTTAATAATAAAAACTTAAATAAAATAAAAATTGTTAATTATAAAATAGTATATTAAGTAAGATACGATTGAAATTACATGTGATTAAGCGTTATATGTGATAACACAATGATATCAATTTATTAAACTTTTTTTTAAAAAAAGTTCTAAATTAAAAATTAAACATTTTGTTTCAAAATAAACCGTTTTAGAAAAATTTTGTTTTATAAAGTTTTCTTATTATAACTCAATTTATTTTTATTTTTCAAAAAAACTACTTTTTAAAAACACCAACTTTAAAATATTTTATATTTTTTAAAAAGTGGATGTATTGATTAAACTTCTTATTCTATAGAGTAAAATATCATTTTCATCCCTGATGTTTTATTAATTTGTCATTTCAATCCAAATTTTTTTTTGTCATTTTAGTCAATGTGGTTTATCAAATGTTGTCATTTCCATCCATTACACTAACTCCGCTAAATTCTCCTTTAAATATGAGTATATTTTAATCTTTTTAACACCCTAATTGTCCAATTAAATAAAGTCAATCAATAAAATATTAATACAAACATTTTAATAATTTTTTTGGAGAGTTAAAAAATCAATATTTTTTAAAAGCAAAACTTTTTTAAAGACGAAAGTTTAAAAATTTATTGTTATTTTTAATTACTTAATGGTTAATTATATGTAACTTTAAGCATATTTTATCTCAAAAAACTATTTTTTATTTTTTAATAGTACTAAATAATTATAAAATAATTTATAATACAACATGTGAAGTAGATGCCTAGGTACTAAATAATTATAAAATAATTTATAATACAACATGTGTAGTAGACGCCTAGACGGTTTTCTAAACTAGTTAGCGTTAATCAAAGCTTTTAAACTGAAGTGTTCGGTCTCACTAGTTGCTTTATATTTTTCTTTTAGTTTTAATTGAATATTTTATTGATTAACTTTGTTTTAATTGGACAATTAGGGTGTTAAAAAGACTAAAATACACTCATATTTAACAAAAAACTTAACGGAGTTAGTGAAGTGGATGAAAATGACAACATTTGATAAAACACAGTGACTGAAATGACAAAAAAAAATTTTGGATTTAAATGACAAGTTCAACAAAACATCAGGAATTAAAATCGCATTTTACTCTATTCTATTAAAAATTAATTCCATAAAAATAACATTAAACGAAAAAAATTAATGATAACAATTATAATGTTCTAACGTGTCTCACTTAATTACTCTTATAATCTTATATTCGAGTAGAAAATTTTCATTTATCATACTTGTTAAATTATCACATAAGACTCACTCCTTTAAGTTATCATGTAAACAAAACTTAACCTTTTCTATTTTATTCATATTTTGTGTTATTATTATTATCATTATATGGTTGTTATTATTACTACTGCTTCTCTATTATTAATTTCCATAAGAAATGCATTGTTTTTTCGTTTTGTTTTTAATCGTAATGACATTAGTTTTAAGTGTTTTTGCATATTCAATTCAACTTTTCATTTTTTACTTTAACTACTAAACTTTAGGATCGTAGAGTTTCGTAACCAATTATTTATAGTGAAACTTTATTTTCTCAAGTTTATTAGAAAACTCTTAAGTATTTTTACAGTTTGGCTAATGATTTGTTTTTCTTTACTTTAACGACTAAAGTTTAGGACTTTTTAAGTTTGGCCACCGATTTATCTTTCTGACTTCAGTTAGATTTGTTTTTTCTACTTGGACACTAAAGTTTAAAGCCTTAGAATTTGATCACTAAAGTTCAAGCTCTTAGAGTTTGGCCACTAAACTATTTATGATGAAGTTTTATTTTTTCAAGCTTAGCCAGTAAAGTTTAGTATTTTTGAGTTTCGCACCAAACTTTAAATTTATGATTTTTGATGAGACGGACAGATAACGAGCAAAGTAACGCAGTGTTGCATATGAGAAAATTGATCAAACTCTCGTTATGTAGCACTTTGGGAGAAAAAAAAGTAGCTAATAATATTATTATTTATTCTTGTTATTATTAGGTGAAACTTATTTTTTTAACTTGTAGAATTGTTTTCTAATCATTCAATACGATTATTCTCATAAATCCTCACTTTTTATTGATTTTAATTTTACTTTTTTTTCATTTAAATATTTATTTTTTTAATTTTTTAAGGAACCTTTTTTTACTTTTTATAAAAATGTGTTTTTATAAATTTCAAATAAAACTTTGTTTATTTTTTGTGAAAACATTATTTTTAATTATTTTAAGAACTATTTTCTTATTTTTTATAAGAACATTCTTTCAAATGGGTGAAATCGGGATTTTTGGGGTTTTATACCCAATCTGCGACAGGCATCTTAGCGAACCACTAAGCAACACTTGGCGGTCTGCTATTGACTTAACATGGGTTATTCACATTTTTCAAATGGAATATCCGCAAATTCCCATTCGAATATTTTACACTAGGCAAGGGGAATCCCTCTCACTTTAGAAAGTTAGGGAATATCAATGGGTAGTCGATTCACGGACCATTGAGCACAACCCTGGTAGTCCACGACAACCCTGGTGCATCGCTACCACCTTCGCTTGGTGGTCTGCTATGGGACCGTCGACTTAGATCATGAACCTTCCTCCATGCGGATCGTTATGATTAACCTATAGCATTTTTAGCGGTCCGCTATGATCTCCTATTCCCAATTCCTTAGGAAATTTCCATTCTCAACATTTCTATTCATGTTTTCATATGTATTCATGTTTCCATACGTATATTCATACAATTTCATGTTTGTTAGGTTGAGTGGTCACACAAATACAATAAATTAGTTATACTATAACTTCAATTTTTAGTTATTATAATTTATAACAAAATTTATTTTATAAATCTAGTTGTGTGAATAATCAATTTATTGTTTAACTAAATTCTTAAAATCTTATTTATGTTATATTATATCATATTATTTTATTTCATAAACTTTATTAAGCTTCAAAGTTTATATGATAATTCATAAATTAATTAATTATTCAACGGATTTAACAATATTTGTACGTGTCTTGTGTTTTCCATCGTATTACACAAACACCCATCTAGTATCCTATATGATATAAAACCAATAGGCAACTAA
This sequence comes from Flaveria trinervia, assembly GCA_025506515.1. Lineage (NCBI taxonomy): Eukaryota > Viridiplantae > Streptophyta > Magnoliopsida > Asterales > Asteraceae > Flaveria > Flaveria trinervia. The sequence continues at coordinate 103,284,387 of CM046448.1, read as the reverse complement.
GGTCCCATAATTTAAGAAAAGCCATATTTATGTAATTACATTTTAGGCTTTCTTCTAGAACCCTTAATTTACTAAGGTCCCTTAATTAAAAAAAAACATATTTATGTTGACATGGTCCAAACAAATAATTCTAGTTTTCTGTTTTAGCATAAAAATATTTGATTGTTTTTCAAAATCCTTGTTTTGGTGACGTAGACTTAAAAGAACAATGGTTAGTTCCTTAGTTTACTTCATGTCAAATCGAAATAAAAAATACGATTTAGGTTTATGAAAAAAAAAACAAAATGAAAGTTGGTGTCTTAGTTGAAAAAAAGCGTCAAATTTATCGAGTCATTCCTATCAAGGCTTCAGAGTTAATACAAAAATAAGGATTAATCAAATAAAAAATAAAATGTCAGGTGATTAAGTGTGTTTATGGCTTGTTTTAATCTGTTTTGATAAATTTGAACCGAACTAATAACTATAGTTTTGTCAAACAATTGGTTTGGTTGATTAGACCAGCTACTTTTAACGATGTGGTGGTTTAATAGTTCGGATCTAATAATCTGAACCGATTTTTTATTTTTTCTTAAAATCATCAGGTTGTATTTTGATTTATTTCAATTATAAAAGATATCTCATGATTATAGGCTACATATACACATACAAATAACAACATATTTCAAAATGATTTATGATATATAAGAACATATTATATTAATAATCATAACCGTTTTAACTCTTATATTGTTTATTATATAAGTTGATCAAAATGTTTGTAATTTTAATACCTTTAAGATATATATTTTTAGAAATATGATATCTATAACCTTTTGATTGAGCGCATATATGCACCCACGTTATATATTACATATGCATAGTTCATAGTTTTTTAACGAATTGAAAAGAGAGATGGTACAATCAAAGATATAATGTAAAGATAAAAATAAACTGTTTTTTGTTACTTTTTCTATTTTTATTGAAATGTAATGTATATGCCTTATGTGGTTCTTAGTGTGTTTCTGTGTGTATTTACGAACAATTAAGGTCAAACCACCCATCGTAAGTTTCAGATTAGACATAGCCATCAATCATGAAAAATAAACAATTAACCCAACTGTTTGTATCTTAAACCATCCAAACCAACTAACTTGGCTTCAGATGAGACTTATAAGGGTGGACGTATTGCTTCTACGATACTAGTCATGAAAATGACGGGAATCCCGTCAAGGCATGGAACACCACCCCTATTAGCCATTTGGCTAGGTGCTAAAGGAGTGTCAGCCTTGTAACGATGATGATAAAAAAGAAAACCACCCTACTCTTAATGAAACCCTTTAATCATAAGCATCCATCTAAAGTATTTTAACCTTTTTAATATAAGTTTACTTACACTCACTAAACCATTACATCCCTTAGTAAATGCGAGTATGATCACAAGACTTGTCTAAATGAAGTCTACGTAGCAATACTTTTTTGACACTCATACTACCATTAAACATGTCGCAAAGTAATATTTGTTTAAGAGTTGTTTGACAATTTTTAAATGATTAAATATTAAACTAATAAGAGGTATGAACCATTAAAAGGTCTGAACCATTAAGAGCTAGTATATTCTTTAACTATTCAAAGATAAATATCTGACCAATTCAGATAAATGGTTTCAACGATTTAACATTAAACCTCTTAGCCATTTAATATTATTATAATACTTAACTATTCAGAAAGAAATATCTGAATGATTAAAGACATTACTCGATTCAAACAATACTCGCGAAACAAACAATATAAACCATTTACAACTATTAAAATAACATCAAACAAGCCCTAAGTTACATTGTTTTGCTTTTGTACATATTCCACTCTTCCTAATTTCCTATTAACCCCTTTTGTCGATAATCAAATAGCTTAGGGGCTCTTCTCCTCACACAATTCTATTATTCAACTTTATGACGACACGAAACAACAAACGAAACCAAAGTCAATAATCACCCTCTACAATTCAAACTTTCAAACAACATCACTCTTCATCTTCTTCTTCAACGCTTCAAGCATCCACAACATCTTCAATTCTCCATCAATGGAGGATACAACAGCAAACATAATCGCCGGAGCAACGGTAATCAATCTCATCGTCCTCATCATCGTCTCCAGAATCATCTTCCACCTCACAGAGCCTTTTTTCCTCATCCTCGGTGCCTCCATCGCTGCCATACTCGCCGTCGTCGGTTTCTACTTCATCAGACGCATCAACCACCGCCGTCGCCGGAGGTTAGAGACGATAATCGCCTCCGAAGGTAAAGAGCTCCGAATCGAGTACAGCTTCCTCCGCAAAGTCGCCGGACTTCCGACGAAGTTCCGGTTGAAAGAGCTCGAACAGGCGACGGACAATTGGAAGTCGTTGATCGGAAGAGGAGCGTCGGGATCGGTGTTCAAAGGAACGTTGCCGGACGGCACCGCCGTGGCGGTGAAGCGGATTCAACACGAAGAACAGAGAGGCGAAAAGGAGTTCAGATCTGAAATTGCCGCCATTGCTAGCGTACAACACGTGAATCTCGTTCGATTGATTGGATACTGCGTTGAAGGTAACAATCTCCACTTTCTCGTTTACGATTTCGTTACCAACGGTAGTTTATCGAACTGGATCTTCGCTCCGCCTTCCTCCGCCGTGAGCACCGCCTCCGGCCGATGTTTATCGTGGAAACAACGAGTCACCGTCGCGACCGACGTAGCGAAAGGTTTAGCGTACTTACATCACGATTGCCGATCGAAGGTCCTCCATCTCGACGTCAAACCGGAGAACATCCTCATCGACGGTAACCACAACGCGATCGTCTCCGATTTCGGCATCTCGAAGCTCATGAAACGCGACGATAGCAGAATCGTAACGTCGATGAGAGGCACACGAGGCTACATCGCTCCGGAGTGGCTGTTAGGCGTCGGAATCTCGGAGAAATCCGACGTGTTCAGCTTCGGAATCGTGCTGTTAGAGCTCATCGGCGGTAGACGAAGCGTGAAGGCTATCGACGTCGCCGGAGAACGGCGGAGATACGAGTATTTTCCGATGATCGTGACGGAGAAGCTCCGATCAGGAGCAATCATGGAAGTGGTGGATGAACGACTAACAAATGAAGAAATCGATGAAGTTGAAGTGAGGAAGATGGTGCACATAGGGTTATGGTGCATACAGCACAAGCCACGGCGGCGGCCGAGCATGACGGAGGTGGTGAAGTGGTTGGAGGGGCGGACGGCGGTGGAGCAACCGCCGGAGACGACGATGATGGTGGTGGATCTGTTGTCTATTGCGAGGGGTGGAGATGGTGAAGGTGGATGGCAGAATCGTAATAAGAGGAGAAAACCAGGGGTTGTTGCTAGAGTGGCTTCGCAGATAACTGGGTGTCTACCGTTAGGTCATAACGCTATGTCTACATCGAGGTCAAAATCGTTTACGTATTCAATGTCGATAATTTCTCCGAGATAATATGTTAATTCAAGTGTGTAGCATGTATACATCATTCGTACCTAATTCATATTGATTAATATTTTAAAAACCAAATGTATATGCAAGATAAGATAGGATCCGTATGGACTGGTTTGGTTTGATTTTAGCATAAATCAAAACAAAAAAACCATTATTTTGGTTTTTAGGTTTTTAAAATTGTTCGTTTTCAGTTTTTGTGGTTTTTGGTTTTCGGTTTCACTTCAATTTTGGTTTAGTTTCGATTTTTTTCGGTTTTACCATCTTTCCTTTAAGTTTTCAAAGAAAATTTGGTTCAAACTAATGTTATAAACTAAAAACTTTAGGTTTATATTATCTTGTTGATATTTAAATATAACCAGTATTAAGCCCCCTGTATTGCAGCGGGGTGCGTAAAATCGTGTCAAATACCACCAATAACATATCACCACCGGTGACCACCAACATAAAAAAAACTCTTATTATAAAAAATAAAAAAGAGAAAAATAAAATCGAACGAAATGTGTGCGCAAAAACGTTGCATCACATAGATGGAACTTAGAACATATAAAACAATAAGTAAGTTGATTTAGAATCAGTGAGTTGCGACAGGATCGTTATATAGGGAGAAAATAAGGGTGAAAAAATTGAACCACACATCATGTTGCAATGAATTAACTCGCAAAATTTGGAATGTAAAACAAAAAATTTATAGAATACAAAAGTATAGGGAAACAAAGTTAAAAGTAAAAAGTGTTATGGCTAAATTGTAAAAAACATAAAGTATTGGATTAAAATAAAAAAAAACTTCGACAAAACTTCTAATAAAAAAACAGATAACATAAGTTAAATAAGTAATAGACTAATCATGTTTATAAGTTTAAGAATACACTTCTAAATTATAAATTCGATTTGTATGGGTTCTGTTTTTTTAGTTTTTGTTCCAAGAAAAACCGAAACCAAACTGCAAAAACCGTTTATAAAAAAACCATCAAATTAAACCATCGGTTTTTTATTGGTTTCAGTTTTTTATGTTTGGTCTTATCGTTTTTTATGATTATTATGGTTTTTTGCGCACCCTTAATGCAAGAGGCATGCTCATTTATATGTATAGATACTAATAGCAGTTTAGATAATATCATGAGTTATAACTTATAACTACTTTTTGGATGTATTTATTAGTTAACCGTGAATGCCATGTACCGATGTAAGTGTTTACTTTTGTAAATGTTATAGCGCCAAATTGTTTCAATGTATCATTAAAAGATTGGGTGTTCCACTTCTCCACTATTCCCTACATCTCGCATTATCCAGTGGTCACAACGCATTTTTCACTGTCTTCACAAAAGTGCGGCGACTATACATGCAATTTATGATATTACGTCGTTATGGTCGATTTGGTGTTCTCGTAGATTGCCGATGACCAGATCAATGGATGGTCTAATTGTCTTGATGCATACAAACATGAAGGTCAATTTATTTCTTGAATTAAAACGAAACTCAAATTTGAGTGTTTTTTTAATGAAATGACTTTTAGCGTATAATCCTACTCTTTTATTCAATATTAATTTTAATAAACCCGTGTACTACACAGGTTGAATAAAAAATATCAAATAATAAATTATTAATTATAAATCGAATAAAAAATTTTTCAAACTTTTAAAAAATGTCAGAACTTTCTTATTATAACTCTATTATTTATTTTTTATTTATAAAAAAATTACTTTTTAAAAACACCAATTACAAAATATTTTGTATTTTTAAAAAAGTTTAATGTGCTAAAAGTTTTTCTAATTTTATGAAAATTTATTTTCTTAGAAATAGCAGTAGTAGATTTCTTAATTTATTAAAACAATTATTTTAATAAAAAAATAAATAAACTCATTAGTAATAAATGTGATTATTAAATAGAGAAGAGAAACGGAAAAAAATTGATAAGAATGAATATGGTGTTAACATGCATACTCTTAGATATTTTTGTATTAAAGTAAGAAGATTTCGTGCTTGAACTAATAATGGTAAACTGATAATTTTATAGTTATTGAAGTTCAATTTTTTAATAAATACTATTTTTAAATCGAATAATGAATCCACTATGTGCATTTATATAGAGGTTAAATCCGTTTTTCTACTTTTATTTATGCAATTCTATGCAAAAATATATTTTTCTGAAAAACAAATTATCTATATATGAAAAAAAAAAGTTTGAGAAATGGTGAGTTTTGTGAGTTTTGCATTTTGCAACTGAAGTTTATGTTTTTGCAATTATCTCCCTGTGGGTGTGTGTGTCTATATATATATATATATAAAAGGTGATAAGATGATGTGTTTTATTTAGAGAGAGAAAGAGGGTTTTCTGTGAAGATTTTGATGACCGGTCTATGTTAGGGTAAAACACTTTTGGTTTGGGGTATTTGGTGGGGTTTGTGGTCTCTGATTGAAAGAGGGTTGGGGGTTACCGACGGGTGGATGTGGTAGGCTCTCCGGCGTTCTCGACTACTAGCCTCATCATTGGGTTGCTTGCCGGTTGTCGCTCATCGGTGGTCCTGGTTGGCGCCTTCACAGTGCCGACTTGCTTGGTTTGTTGGCTGCGTTGGTGGTTTCTTGGTTCCCATCACCACCCGATCTGAACATGCAAAGACTTATTAACCAATTATAATTATGGTTATCTATATTATTGTTATGATATAACTTATCTTATAGTTTATACTTATCACCTGCATGTTTATTATTTATCCTCTCCATATTATGATGACATATTGGTTGTAATGCTTCCTATATAATGGGTATTAATATTGAATGAGAATCATCATAAATTATCATACCATAACCCACTGTTATGGTATCAGAGCTCCATAAAACTTAAATATTTTGATTGCTTCCATCACCCACCTTCCCATACAACCCTGCCATGGCAGAATACAAGGAAGAGTCAAGCAAGAAAACAGAGATCAAAACCGACGGATCCAAACAAAACTACTCGACACCATTACACCTTGCCTACTCGGTGACGAACATTCAAACGAAAATTCGCACCCTTGACGGATCCAAGGTCACGTACTCTTCGTGGACCAAACTGATTAAACTTCATGCTAAAGCCTACAAGGTCTCGGATCACGTTGACGGAACTACTCCGTCGATCAAAACCGATGCTGGTTATGACCAGTGGGCAGAGATCGACGCCTTAGTTCTTCAGTGGATCTATAGTACCTTGTCTGACGACCTTTTGGTCCGAGTACTCGACAATGAAGCTATGGCCCAGGCAACTTGGAACAAACTCAAAAACAATTTTTCTCAACAATAAAGGTTCGCGTGCAACCGCACTCGAACAAGAGTTCACTAATCTCACCCTCGGAACATGCACGTCAATGGACGCATATTGCCAAAAACTCAAGGATCTCGCTGACCAACTAGGCGATGTGGACAACCCGGTCTCCGAGTCTCGCCTTGTGTTGCAATTAGTACGCGGTTTACCACCCGAGTTTAATGTCGTCGGAGCATTCATCACCCAAAGTTCTCCTACGTGGGACACCGTGTAACATCTTGTAATTTTGGGTTAAATTAAAGTTAACATTGTTAAGTTCTTGTATGGACTAATTTTGTCATTTATGAAACTTGTGAATTTGTTATGCTTATTCTTTGTTGCCTTTAATTTTCTAATCAAACTAATAATTATGATAATAATAAATAAGTAATAATAATAACAACAACAACAACAATAATAATAATAATAATAATAATAATAATAATAACATTAACAACTTATAAAAAATTATTAAACTTAAAAAGATTTGAAACTTAAAAGTTATGGGGTTAATTTTGTCAATTTATAAACTTAAAAAGAAAGTTTAAAGCATAAAATAATAAGCCTTCAAAAGTTGAGGGGCTAATTGTGTAAATTATTTAAAAACCAACCCAAACCCCCCTTACTTCCCCGTTTTTCCGGCAGGTCTCCGGCCAAGTCGCCGGCGACTCTCCGGCCGTGGTAATCTCTCAAAATCCGACGATTTTAGAACCTAAAACCGGTTCCTAACCCTTTTAGCAACCGTTTCGATCATGAAAGCATTGATTAAACACATTCAATCTCGGTTACAAAGATCAATGATCAAATAACCGAAACTTTCTTAATCGTATAGCCGTTCAACCATTAAACACTAATAATAATCCAATTAATTGAGCTTAAGCAATCATCTAACGTATCCTAAGCGTTCACAACAATCAATTTCACCTGACAAACACAATTTCACCGGAATCGATTCTCACTTCATCGAAATTCTGCAACCTACTCAAAACCCACCTCTCGAACAATTTAAATCAAAACGACAAAGGGCTTTTCATCAGTTGGGCTAATCGAAACTTTCTGTAAAGCGAATTCGAGTTTTATCATCGATTGTAACCTGAACGAATCGCAACACAGTCGCGACTGTTTTTTGAGTGTTCATCATCAATCCGTTTGCAATTCGGGTAATTGAACATACATACATGCTCGATTTCTGTTGGGGAAGAAAAGCCCTAACATTAATTTGATTGACAACATTGATTTGGGGGTCAATTTGAATCCAATCGAAATTAGGGTTCTTGGATTTGGGGGTGTTCTGTTGATTTAGGATAAATCAATTTGGAACCGGATTATACCGCGGCTGAGAGCTTTGGTTCACCGGTTCACACTCCACAATTCAACTTAGAGGTCCCGAGTTCGAACCCGGGCATCCTCTAATTATTTTTAAAATGGTTTTTAGCCTTAATTCTATTTTAGAAAAATGCTATTACATATAAAAATGATTTTTACAAACTTCTAATCTTTTATAAATCAACAAAATATTTCCTGTAAAATATTTTAATATTTTATTATAAAAAAATTATAATTAAGTATTGTTATAAAAAATGGATTTATATAATAATTTGAATTATTAATTATTATTGAATCTTGTGTTTTCCTTGATTAAAGACATATGTTATATATGGTTATAATTCTTTTAAAAATTTTATAATGTTAAAAAGAATTTATTGTTTACGAAACCCCAAAATCCTAATTCGCGGTAAAACGATCATTAAACTTAAACCTTGTAAATATATATATTTTAGGTATATTGTGCAGGGCTACGTTGAAACGACGTTTATTATTATTCATATTAATCATCAATTATATATTATTTGGTCAAGTGAGTATTTCTATACCCCTTTTTCATATTTTCACACTTTGAGGCGAAACATGTTACTTTATAAACTTTGCACTTGTAAACGTTTGATTCTTGTAAACTTATGGATTTGCACTTATATGTTGTAGTTAGTTGAACTTGGTAGCTACCATGAAATATCGAATATATGTACAATCATTAACTATTGCTAGCCTAGCGAAGTCATAGATCTATGGGCCAGACAAGCCTGCTTGGTTGATCCAAGTACACTTAGCTAATCGTATATACTTTTAAACGTTTGAGACTTGTAAAACTTTGTCGAGGTTTGATTGTGCATTCTGTCTTACATCCCTAGTTTACCTTGTTTCTTTAATTTACAACATGAATTGCCATCTTTTATATACTTATGTATTTCAAACTATAGAAATCTCACCATTATTGTTGACCTTTTACTTTTAACATGTTTCAGGGAATACTCAAGCTTGATTTCTACACATTGAAGCATACACATCTAGGAATGGACCTAGATAAATAAGTGAAATAAAATGACATGTTACCTTTTATGTTATGTTTTTATTTCTTTGAGACTTATGATTGTTTTAGCACAATTGGAATTTATGTTTAATATAAATTTGGGTTATTAATAGCGTTGTGTGGCTGTGAATGATCTTAATTCTCACTCCTCGACATTTCCGCCGTCAAGGTTGTGGTGTGACACACCGCTCGAAGCATGATACAACTGGAACAACATCGTTAGATTGCGTGACAAAATGCTTGTTCTTCTAACACGGTGCTTGCTGCTCAAACTCCAGACCGGTCACTCTCTGCTCCCACCACAACGGGTACAACAGTAATCGAAATCAGGGGAATCGGCCACCCCAATCGAACCGTGGTCGTGGAGGTTACAATTGCGGACGAGGGCGCAATTCTTGGGGACGAGGACGTGGTCAATCTTACACCAACAATACATGGCAACCCAATTGGCAGCCGCCTCCCTCGCCGTACTCCTCTATTCCCGCTCAAAACGCTCAAAACCCACGAACCCAATGGGGAAATTCCACATCTGGACAAGACCAGACTCAACATTGGGCTAACCATGCTTCCACAACCACCAATTATGGCCCAACATCACCTACTCTAGCAGACAACCCATCTGGGCCAGGCCCAACAACACCCTTTGCTGGATTTTCTAATTACAGCCCATCTAAATTGGCCAACACCATGCAACAAGTTAACCTGAATAATGCTCTTGATCAGTCGTGGTACATGAACACCGGTGCGTCTTCACATCTCACCTGGGATGCAGGTAAGATCACTAGCCCCTTGTCTCCATCTCTTATAAACTCTATTTTTGTCGGCAACAGTGCAAGTTTACCAATTCACGGTTCTGGCCATGCCACACACCATACCACTAACCAAACCTATCTCTTGAAAGACATTCTTTTTTCACCCATTATTATTAAAAATCTTTTATCCGTGCGTAAATTTACTATTGATAACCAAACTTCTATAGAATTTGATCCTCATGGTTTTTTTGTGAACGACCTCAAGACTGGAGCTCTACTTTCTCGCCACAATAGCTCGGGTGACCTATACCCGTTCACTACCACCGCCACACTCGCTGCTTTTGTTGCCACATCCAAGGATCAATGGAATGCTCGTCTCGGTCACCCGGGCGCTTCGGTTTTAGATTTGCTTCATACCGCTTGTCGTTCTCTTCAAATAAAAATTTGAATTCCTCTTTATGTAATTCATGTCAATTGTCCAAACATAAACGATTACCATTTTATGATTCTCACTCATTTACATGTGCCCCGTTTGACATAAACCATTGTGACTTATGGACATCTCCTATTTTAAGTAAATCGGATACAAATACGACATGGTACTCGTTGATAATTTTACCCACTACGTTTGGGTTTACCCGTTAAAATTTAAATCAGACACCTTTTCAACCTTTCAAAAGTTTCATACCCTTATTCACACCTAGTTTAATAGAAAAATAAAAACATTTCAATGTGACTTAGGTGGAGAATTTGATAATAACAACTTTCGAACCTTCTCCAACACTCAAGGCCTAGTCTTTCATTTCTCATGTCCCCAAACATCCCAACAAAACGGACAAGCCGAACGGATGATTCGTCGTCTAAATGACATCCTCCGTACACTCCTATATCATCTCTCATGTGTTTTCCTTGGCTATCCGGAAAATTTTCGTGGCTACCGATGTTATGACCCCTCCACAGGGCGAGTCCACCTATCTCGTCATGTAACCTTCGACAAGCTTTCGTTTCCTTTTGCCGGTACCAACTCCATACAATCATACACCTTCCTGGATGATACACTACCTCCCCACTTCACTTACTCCAACTCGGCAATACCACCACACCCCTCACTTACAACCCCTGCTCCACAACCAACCACCCAGCCCCCCGCCACTCCCCCGCCCTCTCACACACCGCCCCCTTCGGTACCCGCCACTCCCACTCAGCCAACCGTTGCCTCCCATACCACTGCACACCCTATGACCACCCGCAGCAAAGCAGGCATATCTAAACCCATTAACCGCCTCAACCTTCACACTACTACTACACCTCCCATCTCCCCCTACCTAATTCTTATACCCAAGCACGATCGGACCCAAATTGGTTGCTTGCAATGCAGGATGAATTTAGAGCTTTACAGGTAAACGAGACTTGGGAACTAGTCCCGAGACCAACCAACAGCCCCGTGATTCGGTGTATGTGGCTTTTCCGTCATAAGTTCAAATCAGACGGCACCCTTGACAGGTACAAGGCTAGATTGGTGGTTAATGGCAAGTCACAAACCGTGGGCATTGACTGTCATGAGACCTTTAGTCCGGTTGTAAAACCGACTACTATTTGGACCGTACTTAGTTTAGCAGTCTCTCGAGCATGGCCGATTCACCAACTGGATGTTAAAAATGCCTTTTTACACGACCATCTTCAAGAGACTATTTATATGCATCAACCACCGAGATTTGTAGATCCTAGAGCACCAGACCATGTGTGTCGCCTACGTAAGTCATTGTATGGTCTTAAACAGGCTCCACGAGCTTGGTACACCAGATTTGCCTCCTTTATCATCTCTCATGGGTTTCGTAGCAGTGTGTGTGATTCATCATTATTTGTTTATCGCCACGGAAAACATACCGCCTATCTATTATTATATGTTGATGACATAGTTCTAACAACTTCAAATGCAGATTTTTTACGTAGTGTTATCAACACACTGTCTCGAGAGTTTGCAATGTCTGATCTAGGCGAACCGCACCATTTTCTTGGTATTACTACTACTAGGGACAACCGTGGCCTGTTTTTATCACAGGCTAATTACACTCGGGATATTTTGCAGCGAGCGTCTATGGCTGCTTGCAAGCCGTTCACCACACCAGTAGATACCTCTGCTAAACTTAGTGCTACAGACGGTGACTTATTAGCTGATGGTACCTTATACCGCACTCTAGCCGGAGCATTACAATACCTAACATTTACACGTCTGGATATCACTTATGCAGTACAACAAGTATGCCTATTCATGCATGCTCCTAGAGAGCCTCATTTTCAGTTCATGAAAAGGATTTTACATTATCTTAAAGGTACTATCGACTATGGGTTACAACTTGTTACATCTCCATCCCAGACGTTGACAGCCTATTCGGACGCAGATTGGGGCGGTTGCCCCGACTCTCGTCGCTTTACATCAGGGTATTGTGTGTTCTTGGGGGATAATCTAATCTCTTGGTCGTCTAAAAGACAACCAACGATTTCTATATCAAGCGCGGAGGCGGAATATCGTGCGGTGGCAAACGCCGTATCCGAAGCAACATGGATCCGTAATTTACTATCTGAATTATTTGTTCCTGTCCATCATGCAACAGTAGTATACTGTGATAATATTTCAGCTTTACTTATTTGAAAATCTGATTCAACACCAACGCACGAAGCATGTTGAGATTGATATACATTTTGTGCGTGAGAAGGTCCGACTAGGCCATGTTCGAGTTCTTCATGTTCCTTCATCATTACAATATGCAGATATTTTCACTAAAGGCTTACCGAGACACCTATACCAATAGTTCAGATCCAGTTTGAGTG